>JAZGTJ010000072.1:71966-232056 GCA_036877575.1 Botia almorhae
CACAAAATGTCTATACACACTCCACTCACTCAGAACTGTGCCAGTGGCCCCAAGAGTGACATCACTATAAACCCGTCCATTTTTACATGTAGACTGTAAAACTTCCTAAAGGTACAAATTCAAGGAACAATTTACTTGGCAAAACTGCCATGACTTACTTTATACTACAGAACAAAAGGTGATTATGTTCAAGCTTTTTTAGGAATTTAAAGTTG
This sequence comes from Botia almorhae, assembly GCA_036877575.1. Taxonomy (NCBI): domain Eukaryota; kingdom Metazoa; phylum Chordata; class Actinopteri; order Cypriniformes; family Botiidae; genus Botia; species Botia almorhae. Next base: position 72,182 of record JAZGTJ010000072.1, read on the forward strand.
TAGGCCCAAATGTCTGTGGTTGAAATATTAAATTGTTACTTTCAGGTATTTTTCCTGCAGAATAAAGTCATACAGAATGACTTGATTTTTAATTTTAGGTGAACTATCCTTTTAAGGGTGGCTGAAGCAGAGGAAAACAGAACTCAGCGTGTATCATTTTCCACTCAGTTTAATTAGATAATAAAACAGCTGATGAGAGCGTGTTTTACAAAAGAAGCAGAAAGTGACCAAAACTAAGTGGCAAATCACTGCGGCAATCGCTACGATGATGACTGCTTTAATAAAAAATCCGTCATCAATGTTTCAGACAATTGGCTGAGTTTCCCGGATCAGCCAATCCAAAGCCTCCTTTCTGCCCTGCCGCTCTAGCTCCGCCCCAACTGTTTCCCGGCATTTCCTGTGGTAGTCATTCAGCCAATCACGCTGCAGTATGACAAAGATGTATTATAAAACCAATCCTTGATTAAATAAATGCAATTTTGTAGTTTTTTTATTTTATTTTAAGTAATATAAAATTAAGCTAAAGTCAATTTATTTGTACTGTAAGCACAGGACACTTTTTAAATGTAGCTAAAGTTTTTAGCTATGTTTAAAAGCACTTGACAGCAGAGACATTTAAATAAACGCTTGTAACAGACACATGGAGGAGAGTTTTGACAGTAATTTGGGTGTCGGCGCAGTTGCTCTTACCTCTTTCTGTGTGAGGAGGTCTGTGTTGATCATTTTCAGCTGAATAGGGACCAAAGTGAGGGGTTCGAACGTCAAGCTACCTCTGTTCCTGTAATTATACTGAAAGCCACCAAGATCAACGTTAAAATCTCAAACTTAAGTCTTAAAGGCGCACTGGATTATTTTTGGTTTGTTTCATTGGCTACTAGATGATCATTTTGAAACCTATACTGACACCTGTTGGCGTGGATGTATTGATGCCATTTGCTACAGATGCCATTGTTTGAACAGACTTGTCACAGACCTATTGATCATTATTCTGCACCTAATGTGTCCAATGGGACAATAATTCTAAGCATTAGAATGTGAGCAATAAGTGGATAGCAATTGGCAGATCATGTGATCCCAACATGGCCGCCATGATGAGGCGTCCCACCTTATGCCATATTTGTTTAAATGAATGTAAGTGGGAAACACAGTTCATATTATAATATCATTAAAATGAACTGCCTCAAAAAATAAATGTGTTTCCTAGGCTAACGTGTCAACAGAGGATGTCATTTGTGTCAGCAATTACTTTGGTTTTTGAGGGAACGACCAAGACAACGTTTTCTATCCTAATCCCAAAGGATCCGTCTTCATAATATCCAGGCTCTAAAAAAAATATATACGCAGATGATTCAAATATACCCAAACATACTGTACCAACTATGCAAAACTCCAACATACAACAATATCACCTCATCAAACTAAAAATGCATGTTTCTGTACCATCACTGACAATCATCCCGGCCTCCAGCGGTTCGTCCGCGAATGTTTTGTAGCTGATGCCGCAAGGACCCTCATGCACATTAAGGAAACACCCGACGCCGTGACCCGTCCCGTGAAGATAGTCCAATCCAGACTCCCAGAGAGCCGCGCGTGCAAACGAATCCAACAGGTGACCTGTGCGGAGCCCGGCAAGCAAACACTCCAACTAAAGCTTTTACTTTGCCTTAGTCTGCACGGCACTTATATAAGCCATAATAAGGCGATCCGAATTCATTTACAAAGCACTGAAGACCGTTAACACCGATACCAACAAGTATGTCGGCACCGCCTATTTTACAGCCGTGACCCGAACAGATTGACCCGTTTTTCATAACGCACCTTTAGTTCCGTTGGGAAAAACTGCAGCACTGACAGCGATATGTCCTTTAAGCACGTACGTAAAGCACTCCTGTGGAGAACAGAGAGTGTGTGGACAGAACCATAAGCATTAGGCTGATACTTTTCAGACTGCTAAAATTTAAAGAGACAGACACACTGTAAACAAACGTGGATCATTTGCCTGTCTCTCTAAGAGGAGAGTTTAAGCTACATAAAATTGCGATCTTCATGAAAACAGAAAATCCCGCAGGATACGATCAAGCAAAAACTATTTACTTTCTCAAAGTCCGATGGATTCCCAAAATGGATCGTACGAGTCACATCTGTGGTGCCGTCTCTAGATAACAAAGACAAAACCTGACGTTTTTACACATTTTATAATTTGATGTACAAGAATGTAACTTCGGAAATCAAAAATGTATATATATATATATATATATATGTCTCAGATCTACAACAACAACTGCTTTGTATAACAAAATATCAACTAATTTAGTGTAATAATAAATGTGATTATTTAGTGTTTTAAATGTAAATGTCTTGCAGCGTGTGTTTGCTTACAAGTACTGCGCCCCAGAGTCAATGAGATAAACTTCATTAAGAGACAGAGTTCTGTTGGTTTCTGGGAGAGGTCTATTAAAACAGGAGAGCTGAATAACTATATCAGTCACAATTCACATTAACATCACCGATACAAATAATATAATGTTAATAAATATCTATAATCAATTACTATTGCATTATACCTGTAGTGTATGATGGCCGCGTTAGGTCCCACACTAGAGATGGTTGGAAAACTCAGACCAACAAAGTCTCTCTGTTGACTAGATGACGAAAAGTAAGCAGTTACGTAAACTGAACAGCGGGTGGTGCTATAAACACACATGAGCGCACAGGAGCGCAAGTAATGCGGTTTTAATTTCACAGATAACCACAGCATCAATTTTATAGATATCGCAACATGAACAATTCATTGTTTTGTGGGTAAAATACAGTAAGTTTGACGTACCTCCGCAATTCCTCTGCTTTTTCTGCTGCCGATATCTCCGTTACTGTGCCCTTCGGAATCTGAAACACGAATAATGAAACACAATATTTTTTAGTTTTCCTCACTGTTCTGTCTACATTTTCAGTCAAAAATATGACACGCAATACAGAAAAATACAGTTTCTAAAGTACCTCTTTCTCCAGCCAGGTAAACAGCTCACACAAAGCCACCGCATCTTTGATCTGTGAGAAAAATATTGTGATAAAGCTCAGCGCGGTGATTTCCGGGATATCTCTGGAATGACACGCGGGTTCATGTGGACTTACGTGAGCCGTCTTCATGCCCTGGATCTCTGTGGGGTTCTTGATGGCTTTCGCCAGACATAAAGGGGTGTATGGGATTGCCGATCTGTGAACCTGGACATTGTTCGGGTATACAACAAAAAAAAGCTTTCGGTATAAAATATTTAAACCATTTTATGTGAAAAGCACAAGTTTTAAATTTTCTTAGGTACGGAAGATCAATACAAAGACTTGAAATGACATTTACAACTTCTGTAGTTTTATAAGAGAAATCATACACCCAACCAGAAACGATGCAGGGTGGGGTTTTTTATTTCATCATTTGTGATATGATTGGCTTATGTGAGTTGAACTACGATATTATTGGTTAATATTATTTTCTCCACCCACGTGCCCTTGGTTACATCAGCAGATGTGACAAGCAGGATGGATGGATGGATGGATGGATGGATGGATGGATGGAGGGATGGATGGATGGAGGGAGGGATGGATGGATCCTCACCTTGGGTATGACCTGCGTAAAGGCACAACTGGCCTTGTCACAAATCCACATCTTTTCTTTGAGCCCCAGAGCTGCACAAACCGCCTGCAGCTCGGTGTAAACGGACTCATACGGAAAACACTGCACGGTCAGTTCCGGTTTACTCGGGCTGTCCAGTTCCAAATGCTCTCGGACCGCAGGGTCCAGCAGACGCTTACTGTCCACAAACAGTCTACAGACATGAACAAAGTACAGATATGAGCTCAGACAGTCATTGCATGGGAGTAAAGAATCAGAAATACGGTTTTACTTTATGTTGCTCATGCCGATGATAGCATAACCGAAGAACACAGGGTTGTACTCGATATCTGAACCACGCAGGTTAAAAAGCCCTGTGTGTAGAGAGAGAGAGAGAGAGAGAGATTATTAATATTGCTTAATATTTAAATATTTAAAGTAACAACCTCAAAGGTCAGTTTTACTATATGAGGTTTTACTATATTTGTGAACATTTTTAGAAATATGACCCTTCCAAACATGTCAAACCAAGTACACACACACGTCCCTTATGTAATCATGTCAATTATGATCAACATCAACACACAAGCTAATCTAATACAAGAGCTCTTTAACTAGGGTTAATAGAAGAGTGGAGGGGAAACAAGGGTTGGGTCGTGATCTGACCAGTCAAAAACAAATGCGTGCACACACACACGCGCGCACACACACACACTGTATGCCGGTACCTACATGCGATCTCATCTAGGGCTGTGACCACAAACCATGAAACCTTCCTTTCTGCCATTTTCCCCCTCAAAGCCAGAATTTTGTCTTGCCAAGTGAGACCTGAACAGAAAAACTATTTACTTTCATGCCAAATATTTACAGTACAATAATAAACAGGCCTGTTAGTAGATATGTCATCAATGTCATCAATATGTCATCAACATCAATGGTTCAGTGGGAATCTGACTGTATGTAGTCTTAGGTTCTTAAACTTAACTGTATGTAGTCTTAGGTTCTTAAACTAAACTGTATGTAGTCGTGTTCTAAGACTGAACTGTATGTAGTCTTAGGTTCTTAGACTGAACTGTATGTGGTCTTAGGTTCTAAGACTAAACTGTATGTAGTCTTAGGTTCTAAGACTGAACTGTATGTAGTCTTAGGTTCTAAGACTAAACTGTATGTAGTCTTAGGTTCTAAGCCTGAACTGTATGTAGTCTTAGGTTCTAAGACTGAACTGTATGTAGTCTTGGGTTCTAAGACTGAACTGTATGTGGTCTTGGGTTCTAAGACTGAACTGTATGTGGTTTTAGGTTCTAAGACTGAACTGTATGTGGTCTTAGGTTCTAAGACTGAACTGTGTGTGGTCTTGGGTTCTAAGACTCAACTGTATGTGGTCTTAGGTTCTAAGACTCAACTCTATGTGGTCTTAGGTTCTAAGACTCAACTGTATGTGGTCTTAGGTTCTATAACTGAACTGTATGTAGTCTTAGGTTCTAAGATTGAACTGTATGTAATCTTAGGTTCTAAGACTGAACTGTATGTAGTCTTGGGTTCTAAGACGGAACTGTATGTAGTCTTAGGTTCTAAGACTGAACTGTATGTAGTCTTAGGTCATAAGACTGAACTGTATGTGGTCTTGGGTTTTAAGACTGAACTGTATGTAGTCTTAGGTCATAAGACTGAACTGTATGTGGTCTTGGGTTCTAAGACTGAACTGTATGTGGTCTTAGGTTCTAAGACTAAACTGTATGTGGTCTTGGGTTCTAAGACTCAACTGTATGTGGTCTTAGGTTCTAAGACTGAACTGTATGTGGTCTTAGGTTCTAAGACTGAACTGTATGTGGTCTTAGGTTCTATACTGCATGGCGGTCATTCAGGTGCTCTTTTGTCTGATGTTCTGACCCGTGTATTTGAGCCCCAGGGCGATGAGTTTGGTGCTGGGTCTGGATGGGCGCTCCTCCCAGATGGCGTCGATCAGATTGTCCTGCACAGCAACCAAACAATGACCCGCACTGCTCAGAGCCTTAGACATGTTCTTCCACTGGTCTGCAACAGAACCACAGTCACACGTCACAACACAGCTGAACCTCATCATAGTTTATAGTCAAGTTTGATCTCAATAAAAAAAGAAAATCAACAATATGTTTATATTGCACTTATGTTGCCAGACAAGTATTAATCATTTCATTTCACAATATAATTGATAATATAATAGCAATTATATATTGAAATATGTACTTTTATATATTTATGTAAAAAAATACATATGTAATGAAAGTGTATTTTTATTCTATTCAGCTTTATTAAATTCCTGACCAGCAGCAATGATCCACGGATCAACTCCCACTCTGGAATTCTCAGGAAGAACGCTGATGAGCCAGTCCTCCTGAGAGGGTGTTTCCTTCAATCCTAAACACAGATGCCCCAAAATGTCCATCAATGACCACGTTCAGTAATTTTAAATGACACTGTCTATAAAAATCAGCACGTTGGCCAAAGGGCTTCTGCCAGCTCTCTTACTTTCATGTAATAAAGCAAATGTGATAACAGATGTGATGATCAAGCAAATGAATGTCATTAAATGATGTTAGCATTAACTGTACCCATTTTCATCAGAGTCCAGTTTTTGTCCATCTGTTGGCTGGCCTGCAGGAAGTACCGTCCGTCTGTCCATAAAGCAGCGTGTTGCTCTGTGACAATAGCAGTACCTAAAAAAACAAACAAACACTAAAAATCAAACACAAACTAAAAATCAAACGCACTAAAAACCAAACACATTCTAAAAACCAAACACACATCATAATTGCACAATTTGTTGAAACCATGTATACATGATTCTCTTGTACAGCCATGAGATGTCACTTCCCTATTTATTTAAGAGAATGAGATTAATTTCTGAGTTGAATAAACATAAAACTTAATAAATGTAAATTGCTCCAATGTGATCATTCATTTATGAAGTCTGTGCAACTATACAGCATGTAAATGTTCATTGTGACAAAGTTTATAGAATATTAATTTATTCTAATTCTGATTCCAATTAAATCAAGTTAAATTCCAATAATCTATTAAATGGAATACTGAATCCACAACGTATTCGGGATAACCATTATAAAATCCACACACACCTGCCGAGCCATTGAACCCACAGATGAATTCACGGCGACAGTCACAAGGAGCGATGTATTCACTCTGCAGGGCGGACAGATGCAGGTCAATGAAAAGGAGACAGAAATAAAAGGGTGAGATCAATTCTGTCAGCAATCAGCCCTAATTACTGCTAATTTACCCCCAGAACAAAATGGAGGACAACACTTGTTAAGGCATCTCAGAGGTCACGCAGACCCATGTAATCAGAGGAGAGCTCATAATCAGAGAGAAGTAGACAGAGAGAGAGAGAGAGATGTGTGGGCTGGGGATGCCCGTTATTCACCCAACCAGGTTCACACTCCAGGTTTTAAGTCTATTTTGAGGTTTTCTAAATATGTTTGAAAAGCACAGGTCGTGTGTTTGTAGAGCACAGGCTGGGGTGTTTGTAGAGCAAAGGTTGGGTGTTTGTAGAGCACAGGCTGGGTGTTTGTAGAGCACAGGCTGGGTGTTTGTAGAGCACAGGCTGGGTGTTTGTAGAGCACAGGTCGTGTGTTTGTAGAGCACAGGTTGTGTGTTTGTAGAGCACAGGTCGTGTGTTTGTAGAGCACAGGTCGTGTGTTTGTAAAGCACAGGTCGTGTGTTTGTAAAGCACAGGTCGTGTGTTTGTAAAGCACAGGTCGTGTGTTTGTAGAGCACAGGTCGTGTGTTTGTAGAGCACAGGTCGTGTGTTTGAAAAGCACAGGTCGTGTGTTTGTAAAGCACAGGTCGTGTGTTTGTAAAGCACAGGTCGTGTGTTTGAAAAGCACAGACTGTGTGTTTGTAGAGCACAGGCTGGGTGTTTTAGTGTACTCAGATGTTACCTGGTGTGAATCTCCTGATGGTATGATGTAAGCTTGGACGGGTTCTGTGATGTACTTGCTGTTCTTCATAGCCTGGCGGAGCTGCCGAAGCAACTCCACTGTGATCTTTGGAGACATAGCGGCGTCTGTTGAGAGAGGTCAGTGTACAGTAACACTTTACAGTGTTAATCAATACACAGCGTACAGCAACTAGTCATTATCCGTGTATGGAACGCTTTAAAACACACTTAAAACATACAATACATACTCCTACACATATGGCAACGGTGGTACTGTTGGTAACACTGTACCACAAGGTACAGTTCACATTGTCTAATTTAAACAATATTATTCCAGTATTAATTTTTCGGTTGATCTGTGTTTCCATAGTCAACATTAATTTGTGAACCAATAAAAAACTATTATTATTCTGTCTATTGACAAGTTACTGTACAATACTGTACTGTACAAATTTGCCTACCCGTAGCCATCTTCTCTCTTTGAACCTGCGACCTAACTAATAACACAGAGCTCAAAGTTGGAAAGATATGAGATTGTTAACCTTTACCTTGTACAGTGTCTTAGGTCTATAGTATAGTTTTGGTTTTGCTATAATCACTATTAGCTGGTAACTATTAACTAGTAACTATTACCAAATTACAATACTAGTTAATGAATGAGCCTTATTGTTCTGGTTTGCACTAAATCTTACCAAAATCTACCATCATAATCATAGCTCCTGCCAAAATAATATATAATAAACCCATAATAATAAACATTTCATATTATAATAATTTATAATTTATAGTAGTAACTGTTTATAATATTAGTAATTATGATATTTTGGTGCCAGTACTGTTACCATGATGCTTTTCTTGTATTTTTCTTGTAACGTGTATTTTGTCATTTATAAATATGTGCACCTTTAAAATATGATTATTAAAATATAAATATGTGATTATTTTAGCCTACAGAATATTAAAATGGTCTATTTATAGTCATTCAGTAATTCAACGCGCTGCTGCCTTTGGCACCATATTGTCCAATCACGTCGATGTAATTTGCATACTGGCAGATGATTGGTCGAACCAGTTCCACTGTGCAACAATATAAACAATCTGTTCATTCAATTATCGCGCGATTAATTCCTGGCGGAGTACCGCAGCGAATAAACACACCAGGACCTGTCAATACATTTCAATTTATAATAAAACACATCTCAAATGTCCCAAATAAACTGTTTTGCTGGTGGTAGGTGTGGCAGCATTGTTGATTTCAAAAATTGTGCTTTCTATCACTAAAGTGTCATTAATCTGGCTAAAATCAAGGATTAATAAGACATACTAAAATGCAAATATTTTTATGTCTTTTTAAGCGAGGAAGAGAGATTATATTGTCCGTGAACGGTGACGATAGACAGCAAAACACACGCATGTTATGCAAAGCAACAACAGTGTGTCACAACGTGCAATAACACAATCCACTCCTATTTTCCGAGCACATAGCGCACGACTGACTTATAATAATAAACTATTTACCTTAAAGAAGCGCGTTTTGAAACGTCAACTATTGTTGAAACTCTGCTATTCCTTGTGTTAGTGTGAAATGGAAGCTGCCATTACACTGATGACGTTGCGGTCACGTGACAGGCTGTATCCTCCAGTCAAATGGTGCGTACGAGACTAACCCATTTTTAGTCAAAGAGCGCGTCAGTCTAGACATGTGTTGCTATAGATATAGCCGTAACGCTATATGTAGGATTAGGGTTTTATATATGTAATTTCTATACTTAATTAGATATAGGTTATATATCTATAATTAGATATTAGTGTATAGGTTATGTTTTTTTTACATATAGGCCTATACAGAAATCATAAATCAGTGACTCTAAACCTTTGTGAATTCCAGACCCCCCCCCCCAATGGTTTAATATGTAACCCCCCCTCCAAAATGTCTAAGCAATAAATATTATACCGTTTGTCATACCTTAAAAGATGTATATTGATTATAAACATATTTTAATTTACGCATTCGGCAGACGCTTTTATTCAGCACAGTTATTCAAGTTATACATTTTGTCAGTACAGGTGCTCCCTGGGAATTGAACTCACGACCTTTGCGTTGCTAGTGCAATGCTCTACCAACTGAGCTACAGGAACACTTGTTCTGGTATATTTATAGATATTTAGATTTTTAGTTGGTTTAGCTTATTTTAATGCTTGTTTTCTCGTATTTTAAATAATTTAAAGTCATCTTTAGGGTTGAAGTGGATATTGGTGGAGATATGGATATGAAACAAATTGAATTGGACGGACATGTTTTTGGCATGCAGCCGGAGAATTCATTTTAATTTAAGAAGGTACAAAAATCTTTACAGTATTTAATGTGATATTTACAGTTTTGTAATATTTACCAATTTTTTTACAAAATTGTTGACCGGAGCCCATGGGATGCACCCCACAGCCCCTATTTATCTAAGAGTTTACTGAAGGTTTAATAAGGGCAGTGGTGGAACGTTAGCGTGACATTGTATGATCCATCTAATGCTGGATTAGTGACCTGAGCAGGCAGGCTGCCGTTGTCATGGCGATCAGTAACATCCTGTGAGGGTCCAGCATCGTTCCACCTGATACATAAAAATACATTACAGTGAGACACTCCAGATGCGTCCAGATTTTTCTGCATCAGGACCCAGATTTTTCATTTGTTGCAACCCAAACACAATTCCAGATTTGTTTACAGTACAAAAGTAAACATAAATGTCTATCAAATCAAACATTAAAATTCATGAATCAGTTTATTAATGGATTCTAAAGGCTTTTGAAGGTTAATATTTAATGCTTTTAACAACCCACAATGCACTGCACAACACAACGTTTATCCACACTGAATCATATTTTCTTTTAACCTGCATGATTTTATTAACGGTTTATGAGGAATAAGCATGTCACACAACCTGTCAGTGGTATAATCTGACCAACTGGTGGATGTATTTGCAGCAAAACACAATAGATTTTAATTGAAGCTAATAATAGGGGAAGCATTTTCTACTTGAAGCTAAAAGCTGCTGTAGGTTTATCCATCTTAACTGCTGTGCGTAATGAAACGGTAAGTTGAATTTTAGAATCCACATTTAGCATTTTTTCCTGTTTGCCGCGACCCCTACGAAACACACCTTTTTGGATTGGGACACACGGGTGTAAACACCAGATCAGACAAAGGTGTAACTGTTGGTAAATGTTAATTCGGGACTTACTGGAAATGCACGCCTTTGATTCTCTAAACACACCCATCTTCTCACTGGTTTTAATGGAGCTTAGCTTCTCCTGGCTCACTTCACCTGGAAAACAAGTTGAAGCAAAACAACATCTTTCGACGTTTTTTTTCCACCCCTGTAACATGTCGCAATAATTTCTGTAATTTCCACTGAATTCCATTATTTATTCGAGTTTAAAATCAGCTGTAGGACGTTTATAGTCACTGACTGAAGTCCAATGAACTTGAATGCTGTAATATATTCTTTAAAAATCTGAGAATTCAAATGTACGTTTAACAATTCCAGTTTACTTTAAAATGTAAAAACAGCAACAGATTTAAAATGATGATGGCATTATCACACTATATCTCCTTCAATACAATAGGGACCATGTCAACTCTGCAATCTGAAGTGTATTATTCAAACCTATGTCATATACCACTCTCCTGTTTCCGAATACTGCATAAGATCACAGAGTCTCTCTGGTCCACCCGTGCCTCAGATTACGGTGTGATTTTCCTCTTTTGTGTCTTTTGAATAGAGGGGATTGTTCATTGTTTTGAGAGACAGGGCAGCGCAAGTTCACTACACAGGAGAAAGCTACCATCACACGACCTCAAAACTCTTCGCCACAAACTGAATCACTAATGCGCATCTTACGACCTCAAACAATCCCATGAGCTTTAGGAATATCTACACTTGAAGATCTGATGCTAAAAAAACACACACCTTGCCATTGCAAAGTCCAAGTTCTATTTTCTCTCTACCTGATACCAGAAAGTTGACCTGCTGACATTTCCCATCAGGCTTTGCTGAAGGAGACAAATACAAATACATTTTCTACAAATACAGGAACTCTACCTGATACCAGAAAGTTGACCTGCTGACATTTCCCATCAGGCTTTGCTGAAGGAGACCCTGGTAAGATGGAGACTCTGGACATGTGGAGGTTTAACACGTCTGCCACTCTCCTACGGAAGTCATACCTGTTCAGAATAATACATCAGATCTTATTAACATATACATGAATTTGAGATATTGACGCAGATGTTTGAGTTAAAGATAGTCACCTGCTGAAGAGGACCAGATTGGGGAAGATCTGCTGGGCAGAAGGGGATTCTGGGAGAATATCCGCACATGCAGTGACGTTCTTGAGTTTTAGAACCAGTGACCTCTGCACAACTAGAGGAATAAACATTGATGCATTTCTATACTAATGCTCTAGATATATTACTTGCTACATATACAGCCGTCCATAAACTAAATGGAGGTCTTAGTGCTACCTGTAAAGTCACCAGTCAGCTGCAATTGACCGTCAGTGTACAACTGTCTGTTGATTAGACTAATAGATCCATGTCTGCCTGTCAGATCTCCAATCACACAGGCCAGAGGGCTGACCTGAGAACAGCCGGGGTTCTGGAGGAGACACAGAATTATTTGATTTAAAGGATCTTGGACCTGTGACTAAAATCTCTTCAGCGTGATGATGCTTCTACTAAAATCACATCTGAAACTTATTGCGGGCTTCAAATTTAAATGATCATGCATAGGCCTTCCATTGTACTGCAAATTAATTAGTAATATATTCAATAAAATGTTGAATAACAACGCAAAAACAGAACATATGCAGTTATTCTCTTACGAAGTTACCACCTGCCCTGATCCCTTCAAATGACTTTCATTAAATAATAAATAATAATATTTAATATTCGTAATTGTATTACTCTTTTTGTATTTATAGCTACATTTAAAAATATACAATTTGGATGTAACTACATTTTGGGTGACCTGACAAATTTTTTTTTAATGAAAAATAAACATTTTTAGTATTAATTTATAGCTCTATAAAAACCTTCGTCACACACCTCTGCTGTCATATTGAATGGATTATACATTTGTGCTTCACCAGGACATGCATGAACTGATCCCAGCTGACCTTCTGTGATGTACCATGAGGCCTCTGTAACCTGCAAATATATACATGTATTGCCAAAAGCTTGAATGTGGTTTTTATAGACAGCCATGACCATGACAATCCGCTAAAACCTTTCGACAAACTTACATTAACTGATTGTGATGCGCGCAAATCCACCTCTATGATGACATCGCCATAGCTGCCATCTGGAAAACTCTGTTGGGACTAAAAATATATACAGTACATCACACAGTGTGAATTTTGTACACACTAATATATATATACTGTATAACACATTCCATTTATTATTCTGCATCAAGAATATAGCATTTCTCATTTTTTGCAGATTACATTACATACACACACACACACACACATATATATGTATTAACCAGTATAGGAAGCGGTTATCTGTCAGCTGAGTGGGCATTTAAAAATAACTGTTAAATGTCCCAGATTCCATGGAATTTTTTTTTAACCTGGACTTAGTCACTGCTCTTAGTGTAAGTCATGTGACTTATCCTGCAACATGCAACACTGAGGCTACAACACAGCTGCAGGTCCACTGTGCTGCGTGTGACAGATCCATCTGCATGCACTGGGGATGAGGCTTACACTGTCCCAGCAGGACAAGAGCCAAACCCCTCCACTACCACAGCTTTACCCAGCTACTCCCCCCACCTTCCACCTCCATCCAGCTTTACGAGCAGCGTCATCTTGTTGTGGCAGATTTAAAGTGACGGTCGATTTAAAGCTGTCCATTTAGGATGAGAACCAGGAAACATGAGGAATATTTTTTAACCTTCCCCTTCCCCTTATTTAGTTACCATGGTGACAATGGATCTTGAATCTAGTGTCTGCTATTTTTTATTATTATTTTGCTTAGGCAAGCATCACTGTTATTACTGCTTATACCTGTGGTTAGGAGTTTGTCTTGTTTGACTTAGCCACCTAGCAACACCCTGGCAACCACTCAAGCAACATCTAACACTCAAGCAACCACTTAAGAACATCTAACCAATAAAAGAACACCACCAATAAAAACAAAATTATATGTGTAAATATGTCTTTTATATTAAACTTTATTACCATTGTTACTGTCCCAGTTGCTACATTATTAAACGTAGCTTTGGCTGTCACCCAGTTTCCATCTGTGCTGTGCTCTGCTGAGATATCTGCACACCTCATTCTGTAAACAGAGAGAAACTATTATTGCTTATAATTTATTGTCAATATAATTGTCAATATAGTTTATTGAAACTTTTAACATTGGTCGCGAGGTCATCAAAATGCTCAATTATGGATGTCGGGGGAAAATATATACAAATTGTGCTTTCAGCGTCACTGCTGCATCACAATGGCAAATGCGAGATTTTCTGTCCACTTCTAAGATAAGGTTTTGCGTAGTCTTAAACTAGACGAGGAACTGAAACAAAATGCAGAAATGGGAATCAGTTGTATCATGACGTGCACCCGCAATTATTTTCCTCTTACCCCTATTTTAGGTTCAGCTTTTACCAGCTCAGAACGAGCTGGCAACCAAGACCAATTCAGAACACATGACATATGACTTCATTCTAGATGTGTATGGTTTGTATAGTCACTAACCTAGAGCCGTTCATGTAATGTATGACCAGTGATCTGCCAATTATGCTGTTTGGTCCTGAAAGTGGCATGTTCCCATCCATGTACATGTTCTGGAAGTCGCTTTGACCCATCAGTGTTCCAAACTTCCCACTGATGTCTCCAGTCTCATACTGGTCAACCGTGCCATTTCCTGGAGCAGGAGATGAGGCCATGTCCACAGAGAAAGGATTAAAGTGGCCCATGATGTTCCTGTCAGAGCAGGGTTCCTCGGCACTGTTAATAGGGAGAATATGGATGTGATAGCCAGAAGCTCCAGCATTGAGTCCAGTGAAAGAGATGTTGAGAATGGTTGGTCCTTGAGGAGAGACTTGGAAGAACTGGATTTGACCCTCAGAAGATCCAGGTCCAAACCAAGACTCAGACCGAGCAGAGGGAAAGCGGAACACAGTGATGTTTGCACAAGCAATCCTTTGAGGTGTATGGTTAGGACCATGTACCACCAAGGAGCGACTGATCATTCCAGGCACCCATGAGGTGGTGTCAGTGAAGAAGCTCTTGCTGGCCACAACGTCAACCTGTGGCTGTAAGTCCAATGTCTTGTGTTTGCCAGAGATATCTCCAACTTCACAGGCAAACGGGCTTTCTGGACCACAATTAATGGCATAACTACTCAAAGTGGTGTCTATGCCGAATGGGTTCCAATGTCCACCGGTGGACAGGCAACGTCCCGGGTCGCTGTCTGTCTGTGTGCTGATGGGATAGGCGTGGATGTGCCAGCTATGATTCTGTGTAGCTGGTGTAGAATGTTGTCCATAAGACAGATCTACGAACACTGAGACATCTGAGTACAAGTCACTGCTGAGCTGAGTGAAGAGGACTGTCCCAACCACTGGACTTTGAAAGACTGCCTTAGCAACAGTCACTTCACCAGGGTAGCCTATATTTGCGCAGGCAAATCTGGTTCCATCTGGTTGGTGTATCACAACAGAGCGCCCTACAATGCTATTCCACCCGAACAGAGGCAAGTTCCAGTCTGTAAAATTGGCCTGAAAGTTAGTTGTATTCACCAGAGATCCATGCCTGGCACTCAGATCACCTACTTCATAGCGATCGTGAGTGGAACCTTCCGGAGGCGGATACGCTGGGACCCGAACGTTCACGTTGAAGGGGTTCCAGTGACCCCCAACATTGTTGTTACTACAGCTCTCATTTGGGGGAGATCTCATCTGGGGTACGGGAAACTGATGAACGTGGTATGGCCCAACTCTCCTCTTTAGGTTTGTCAGATTAACTGTGATAGAGGTGAGATCAAAGGGAGATGCTTGACGGAAGATGTAGTGCCCTTTGATTCCTCTCATGTTGAAGACAGCATGAACTTCCTTTGACGCAGCAGTTCGGACCTCTGCACATACATAGCTTGAGCCAAGGTTTAGGAGGGCAAAGCGTACCTCAGAACTGAAAGTGGGGATATCTAAGCGAGACTTTTCTGGTCCTAGAGGTGAGCCCACGTTCAAAAGGCCCAGATTTGTAAGGCTTGTGGGATCTAGACTACCAAGGAGCATAGTGCAGCTTTTGGCAGAGCTTTTAGAGACAAAAATGCTGATATTCCCAAAAGTCCCGGACGGATTGACATTTCGGAGATCTGAAAGAACGCCGGCTCCTGGTTCTCCAGTTAATTGGCGGATGTACACGTTCCCAGCCACAGGAGTGAAGAATCGTGCTTGGAGTGTCCTCACCTGAGACTGAGGCGTGAGTCCAGCACAAACTCTAGCGCCGTTACAAGTCTCCACCAGCACTGACAGTGCATCCAGACGTGGATGCTTGGCAAACAGATTGGACGCATTCACCAAAGGCTGGGAGATATTTACAGAGATTGTGAAAACATTGTCTCCTATGTGTGACTTCTGACAGGGCGAGGCAAAATGGCCGTACATAACCGGGAACTCAGTGAGGGAGAGGTTAAATGATCGACATGTGCTCATTCCTGTGAAGTTAACAGTGGCCTTCTGATTCATGGAGTCAAAGATGACCCGACCAGTGACCCCCATCATGTTAAAATCAGCCCGGTACTGAAGGCAGGAAGCACAACCTAAACACAGAAAAAAGACCAAGACAAACAGAAATTATAAACAACATAGGAAGTAATATAATACATCTTCTAAGTACATTGTTTGAGTATTGTTTGTGTGGAACCTAAATCTGTACCTCATTCACTGTACATATCAATACACACTTTTCAGGAAGTCTAGAAGTTACCACTTTTATATTCTGTGTTTCTGAAAATTCAGAGATTTGCATATTTTTGAAATTGTAACAGACCACATGTAAATATATTCAATAGACCAGTCAGATGTGGTGTGCTGTGTTATGGGAATAATCATAGTCATATCTATGATGGTAAGTCATGTTTCCAGGCTGGAAAAAGACATATCACAGATGTTTACACCTCATCTGTTATGAGTACATTTCTTAAAGATTGTTTAATAGGTAACTTAATTCAGAAAATTACCCTTTGGGGATAATATAAATAAATGTCATAGTCAACATAAGCCAGATCACTGAATCTGATCACCCGTCAATCAATAAGTCTGTGTACATGCCTGTGTACAGTTTTGTGGAAAAATGCCCATATTCCTAAAGCATGTAAAAATCATGGAAGCATAATGTTACTTATACATCATGGCTTAACTTGTGTAATAGGGTACAAAGGTTAAAACAACATTTTAACTAAAAATTTCCTGAAAACATGTTAAGAGAGAAAAAAAAAACACTTCAAACATGAAGTATTGGGAAGTGAATCCCTAAATTCCTTCGGGAAAAAAAACAATCCTTACTTACCCAACATGAGGAACAGAACACAAGCCAATAGCAACATGTTGACAGCTGTGTGTGTGTGTGTGTGTGTGTGTGTGTGTGAATGCGAGCAGGAGGCAGAAAATTATATGAACACCCTTGTGTGAGAGGGAATCCCCTCTGTGTGCACAAGTCTATAGTGTGTATAGCTATAGTGGTCCAGTGTGACTGTGTGTTGGTGTCTTCTACAGTCCAGAGGGAGGGGAGAGAGGGGGGGAGTGTTTGGATGGGCGGGTCCTTCTCTACATCCTGTGATTATGCTTTCCCTAACGCAGCTGACATAACATATACAAATTAGTATTTACGAATACATGTGAATACATCTGATAAAAGCATAAACAAGCAGCCTGGAGGTAGTGAAGCATTGCTAATTTATACAAGCTTACATGAGTCCGCACAGAGCAATACACCAAACATTTAACAAACAGCAGAAGCTGTCAGTAACGCGTGTACCTTTTCTCGCTCACAAAAATACATTAAATACAGAAGAGCGATAAAGACGAGACTGTCAAAACACCAGCAGGCGGCGCATAAGGTCGCTGTTCTCAGTAACTTCATCAATACTAAAAAGTTGTCTATGCCAGTTTAAACAAATAACAAGTATGTTCAGAAGTCCATAAACTGTTTTCAAAAGCTTCAATGTAGAGAGCTTTCGTAATGTCGTGATACAGTATAGATGACAATGCTGTTCTGAGTGACGACAGGAAATGTGCTAACGTTTGCTAGTAATGAAATTGCGGTTAACGCTTGTTTAGTGAACACAGAGCTTCGATATTTACAGATAAAACCGCACCGTCTTGAAGACAAAAGCTACATTTCTCGCGTCTCTCATAATCCTCTGCTTTATACATCAGAAATGATCGCTTTGGTACATCGGGCAGGCAAATATGTAAAGCAATGATTTTTGACATAGAAACGCAGTTGCTAGGCCACCAAAAATGTCATTTTACAGACTCTTGTAAAGCCACAAGGACTAGCATCCATAAGAATTGCATTTAAGTAGTTAAAAAACTATCAAAACTGTGATTTACATGTGACGACCCCTATGGAAGCCGAGGAGTGCCAATTTTTGAGGAAATGAATGATCAATCTGTTCATTTTTAAACTATGATCAATATGTGAATTTTTAAACTAATTGATAAATAGACGATAAATAGAAAATCTATCTATCATATCAAGACACCATTAATATTCTCATAATAACGTACACAGTACATATTTTAGAGCATATGTAAGCAACGCTACGACGGAGATATATGTGTGTATATAAAGTGCAGACCCCTTTCCGTGTATGACTCTGTATTGTAATCCAACGAGTTTTGGATCAGCATTTGTTTGCCCTGAAAAATCTCTGGAAGCCTTCACTGTAAAGCTCGTACCAAAAACAATTCAATAAAATGCCGATATTGACCTCTAGATGGCAGCAAATGTTTGTAATGAAAAATGATTCATTCTGTATTCTGACATCATGACACCCCAGACTGGAGACCCAATACCTCTAAAATAGCTACAGTAATGCATTTACTGTAAATCGTTTAATATTCGTTTTGGGAAACTGCAAGACTTGTCTATAGTTTTGTAATTATCTTAATAAGGAAACATGCTGTATTTTGGCATTAAAAATGCATCTGCCAAAATAATACGTGTAAATGCACCATGACTTTCTATTCACACTTACTCAAATAGAACTGAAACTGGATTGTGTTAAATTATTGAACTGATGTGCTTTGGTCCTGGATGCTGATTGGTCAATACAGCATTCTGGCTGTGTTAAAGTGCACTATACAGTAAAAGCTGTGAAATAGACACCTATTTAGCTAGCTGCAGTGTGTATAGCACAGTGTATATTATTGTTGGTTTTTATATACTATGTAAAATCATAATTTGAATTTTGTGACTTGTAGTCACACGTGTTAACTTCGAGGTCATTGATTGGCTACCGCATGTCTAACGCTGACAAAATATATTAATACAATATAGAATTAATAACATTAGTTTATTAATAAATATCATCATGTTGATGTAGTTATAAATACAAATATCAATATGACCTAAATGAAAAATGGAGCAAAAAAAAAAACACAAGCCATTTCTGGTGTTTTTTGACAATCTTGGTGTTTATTGTAAGTATTGCATTTCAACTCACAGCTAGTATCTGAGTGCATGTTTACAAAGAATGGCCGCAAGTTCATCAGGACCTCCGTTCTCCCCGGGTGGAAAAGCTTTAACTGACCAGAGTCTCTCGACAGACACCCGGGATTATATGTACCATGCGTCTCAATACACAGATGCTGTTTCAGGATCAGTTTAGCATTTTTCCTCAGATTGGAGTGACGGAGATCAGAGACGTGGAGAAGCTGATCCCAGACCAGCACCATGTCTTGGAAGTGTCATTGAATACAGGCCCAGATTTGTACGGTGGCCTCAAAAGGACACAGGCCGTTCCCATGAATTAAAACGAACAACAAAACAGGCACTGGCAACTCAGTATGGGCCCTGGCTCTAAATAATGCAGATTCATAAACAAAACAAGTATGAACAAAAAGAGGAGTCAATACAACATGAAAGAACATCAGTAAAATTTCCTCTGAAAAGGAGGTTCATCTGTGGTTTGGCCTGGTGTTGAGAAAGCACCACTTTCAGTTTGACTTCAGCAAACTGGAGCATTCCTTTGCATGACGCACGACCAGCAGTTTTGTTCTACGTACAACAGAGTTAGAATTTACATCAGACAAAAACAGTCAATGCTAAAACTCTTGATATTGGGGTTGAGTACAACCGCCCCGCCCATATGGGCCTTTAGGCGGCCAATAGCATTTGGTTGATGCTGGATCTGGAAACCCAGCAGATGTCTGTCTGTACTGTTCTATCGCAGGCAGAACGATTACAAATCAAACTTGGCCTTAATACGCACTAAAAAAAGCAGCTCTGCGTTTCGGGAAAAATCACAGATGGGATGACTTTACAGTTTTGGAACTCCGAGGTGGAAAACAAAGGGAATAGATCCACAAGCTTTAGTTTTAAAACAACTGTGAGGGGAATGCTGTTAAAAATCCGACGAATTAAATAAATTAGCCTCTTTTCCAATCTCGGACAAAGAGGGTGAAAATAAATATGACTTAAGTGGCTTAAGTCTGAATGCTTTTAACTTCACGCAAAAAAAGAAAACAACATACAGTTTAACATACAGTACAGCGGGAAGCAAGAGTTCGAAGCGCACGCCGCAAAATCTCGATTTCGAAGCACACGCGCCGCGCACTCTGTCCACAGCACACGACACTAGTAGTGGAATGCCTTTTAGCTTTAAAACAAATAAACTTATTAACAAAAATTGAATAAATAAAGAGTGCCGCTCAGAATTAACATGTCTTTAATAGAGGTCCACGCTTTGCCGTTCACTCGTTCGTTCTTGTGTTCGGTTTTAAGTACTTCAGTGTGTTGGTTTTCTTCTGCTCCTCGTTTATCTTTTTTTTTTAAAATAGTCATAAAATTTTTCGGGCAGTCACAGAATTGAAACTATTTTACGTTTCATCCAGCATAATGAACAAATAATACTGTCCATGCCACCGCAGTTTTAGAGGAAGATAGTCAATCTTTTGCAAAAATATAATTTAAAATGCACAGAACACAAGACATACAGCAACAGAGGCAATAGGTCTACCCATGGGTAACTACTTTTTACTCGTTGTAACTTTAATTTATTAAACTATTGTATTTATGTACAAAAACGAGCAAGTTGGCGTTGCTCTTTTGGACGGACACAAGTATTGTGTCTCTGGAGGAGTGCTAATTGTGTTCATCTGACTACAAGAGATTTATTGCTTATTACTGCCAGAACAGACGTCTATTTGAACGTGGGATATTTTTCTGACGTGGCCGGTTCTATGGAGGGCTCTACGCGGCTGAGTGCAAGATCGCTGGGATGTAGCTGCTGTGCGGAAACTGCCTCCGCAGTTTAAATGCACCAAAATTCCCACGACCGTGAGATCATCATTTTCTTCATTGTCGTTGATGAAACGTAGCAGAATGTTCTGCTTAATTGGTCTTGTGTCACGTAGCACCAATGACAGTCGTTCTCGCTGTCGAGCAGCGATGTTCAAATAAAAAAAAAAACAGTTTTGGGACTTTCATGTTGATATGGAGATGTCGGGTATTTCAATTTGAAGATTTCGTGGATTTCGCTGAACGTATCGCTTGTGACCAGTTCACGACCCATCCATGTCGAAAATTAACAATCAGGTGGTTGAATTCAAAACAACAATTAATTAACTAACTTAGTAAAAAAGGGTGTTAAGATACAAATAATTATCCATCCAGTTCTTCCTAAAATCTCACATTCAGCAATATTTAAACTCTTAAAACCCAATTACATCTCCATCATACATTCAGGAATATAAAACAACAAATCAGTCATGTTATCTAGGGCGGTATGTGTTCGGGTCACCTGACATAAATTAGACTTTCTGATTGGTCGAGAAGGGACAGGTGGGCTAGGACTCATTTTGAGGGCGTGTGAATGGGGAGTTGGTTTTATGAGGTGAAGGCCAGTTTGATGCTGCAGGAGGAATAACCCTCGTCGCTGGCAGTGCTCTGTAGACTGCTGTGATCGTCCAGATCGCTGGTGCTGGTTGTGCTGATGCTGTCCAGCTCTCCGTTAGAGAACTCTGTGCTCTCTACGTCCACCTCCATCTCTTCTGTGAAAGTGACAGCGAGCGAGCGAGCGAGCAAGAAAGGTGAAAGAGAGAAACATGTAAATACAAAGTCAACAATTCTATCGATTTGTGCATCTTGTCAGGTATGTCACAGGGTGCAGAATGCAAAAGATGGTGCTTGTATTAGAAGATCTACTGTACACTAGCACGTGAGGTTTATAATGTATAATAAAAACAAATGAATCTATAATAATATAATATATTCAGAGACCAGGGTGGCAGATGGTTTATATAATGCAAATATACAGAGTCCAAAGGTCAAAGTTGAATTTAAACCCGTAAATAAAGTCTTGGGATTTTGAAAAACGTAAAACAAATGGAAATGCTTTCCTGTAGCTCAGTGGTTAGAGCATGGCGTTAACAACGCCAAGGTCATGGGTTCTATCTCAGGGTTTGCACATACGCAGAATCAATGTATAGTATAATGCAACGTAAGTCGCTTTGGATAAAAGCATCTGCCAAATGCATAAATGTAAAATGTGGGATGTAAAATATTTCGCATTTTGCAAGTTTGTGCATTTCTAAGTCACAAATCAGAAATATATGAAGATCAGATTTCCCTGCTTCCACTTAAGCACACGTGAAGCTTTTCGGAATGTTCTTAAACCATGCTAGGCTAACAATCAACTACAGCTCTACCGCTACTGTGTATGCACTTAGATTAATGCGGCGCTCCAACCTTGGTCTGAGTCGGAGCGGTCGGATCGCTCGGAGCAGACGGTGGAGCCTATGCTGTCTGTGCGTATCCTCTCCCCCTCCAGCGCCGTCTCGCCGTCCCGCAGCAGCTCCAGTCGCCTCCGCAGGTGTCGCTGCTGCCGTTCCAGACTCTCCAACTGATACTGAGACTTACGGTCCACATCCTCCAGTTTCTATAAGAGGACAAAACACAGTGACTCATGGGTAATTACACTAAACCACACTAAACCACTAACGGCACAAACCAAAAAATTATTGCAACAAATTACGTCTTACAACGCATGCCTTAGAAATGCAGGGAGTGTTGCAAGCCAGGTTCAAACTCATCTTGCCAACACAGGCGCTGATCACTAGGCCACTGTTGCTCTAACATTGAGGAATGATTTAGAGATGTGTGTTTTGTCCGGCTCGCGTAACTGATAGATTTGTTTACTACGGTTCTGGGTTTGGATCAATAATGTCTCCGAATGTGATCTTGTGCCCTCTTATACTACATTACACAGAACAATGAAGCGTGACCTTCGATAAGACCAAAACCACCCACACGCGCAACTGGTTGGGAGAGCTTAACCTGTTATGGAGAGGAAAACCTGCCCGACATCAGAACGAAAATTAAACTGAAAATGAACACGCATATTTTAAACAATAGAAAGCCACGGTCTGTGCCGGTGGAATGTTTTTACAACAAAGCTCTTAAGTGGCAGAAACTTATTTGCGTGCAACTTTCATAAGAGCTTCAAATCTTTATAGGTATCAGTGTTTTCATTGTGTCGTATGCAGGCTTTGGTTTTACAGGGAGAAATATCTAGGATTAATGCATTTGATGGCCGGGTCAAATGTCTGGTCATTAAAATAGCAAAACTAGGTCCTGATTAGAAAAGTGATTTATAAATAGGTCAAATAATGTCTAAATCAAATTCAAAAAGTGTCGATCTCTGAGAGACTGCAACTGTAGTCATCTCGATTTATTGTATTTTACTTTTTAAAGAACAATATACAGACAGGAATGGATCAAATTCAAACTTGTGTTGTCAACATGAGCACCACAGTCCAAAGTGTCAAACACCTGGCGGCGCTTTAAGCTCCAACATAATCTTTATTTGGGAACAAGGGAAGTCAATAGAGGTCTTCACAAGTACGTTTAAGCACGTGTGTTTTTACCTTTATATGTGCTTTGGCCTTGTTGAGCAGTCCAAGTGTGGTGTGACGGCTACAGTCTGGTCCCAGCGGGATCAGAGTCTTTAATCGCTCCAGACACAAGCGGAGATGGGCTCGCCTAGAAACGCAAGAAAATCAAAACGTCAGTTTCGCACACGCCCTGGAAAAAAAACACAACCGACTCATCGGGTAGGTGATTCCGTGTTTTTACGACAAACAAAACGTTTCACAGGAAAGGACAATACCTCATTATGAATAAAAGACGCACACAAACACACCCACACGTGCCACTGACAGAATTGCATTAAATAACTGAAGGTGCTTGAAAGTGTCTCCATTTTAAAGCAGAGGTGACCTGGAGAATTTACCCCATACCTTCAACACCGCTGTGGCCTTCAAAGACACGCAGACACCCTGTCAAAGACACGCAGACACCCAGCATGAGCATATAAGTGATCGGTATCAGCTAACCTCTCTATAATTCTGTTATTAAAGCTTTTTAACCCTAATTCACTTTGCGTTCTCTCTTATCAGCTATAAAGATGGCTGCTGTGTCTCTCTCTCTCACACACACACACACACACAGTCTGTCTGCCCTGTGACAATGGCGGAAGATTTATCACAAGCCTTATCGCTGTGTCTGCGAACCACTGGGAGGGCAGTGTTATCAGGACGTTTGTCACATGCGTACACATACTACCCCTGTCTGCCCCTACGTAGATGTTGATTGACCAACCTGCTGCATTAATGGCTATGCAGAGGGCAGTTTTGTCTTAAAGCACATTCCAGCCAGCATGCATCACTGTAATAGGTCTCCAGTTCGTCTACACCAAACTCACCCCGCAACCTATTTACACAGCAGCCAGCCCAAATATGTTTACAATACTTCTCATCCCCCACGCAGCTTCCATATCATCGATCTCCAGGCATGACATGCGTCATATCACGCACTCAGAGGTCTACATGCGTGTTTGTTTGCTTTAGTCTGTGTGCGGCAAGACAAATGACTCTGTCTGAGATCAGACAGACAATTCACCAAAACAACAATTTCAAAGTCTTTTCACAGCTGGAGTGAAAAACAACACACCTTTAAGAGACATAAAATGACGTCATAGTAGGTCACGCATAAAGCAGTTTCGTTTCAGTGGTGCCCTTTGCCCATTACATAAAGCAAAATGAAAACAAACACTTATTCACACATTCACACAAAAGATAGACGTAAAAAGGTCTTGGCTGGGTGTATTTCTGTGTGTAGCTGAGTTACTATTAATATCTTGTGGCGTAAACGACAATCCATCTGCAGTGAGATTATGTAACACATGGGCCAGGGCTTCGTCAAACTTGCGTGCAGTACATGATCACATTGTGTTCGAATAACCCTTGATCGTCGTGGGTGTGCAGAATCTGTGCATTAAAGCTCGAAGCGGAGTCTGTTCCGCCGGTCAAGATCTGGCTTTGGCATATAGTCATATAGAGAATTCTATACAACTTTTGCCTCTTGCGACTGAGCGTGCTCAGACCTGTTCTCTCTTACACCCCACGTAAGAATGTGTTTAAGACGGAACCTCATCACATGTCCTTTAAATGCCTGAGTATATAAACACACGCGCTCATAACTGGGGTCGACACGATTATGAAATGGATGCAGATTAATGTTGCATGCAAATAATCCTGATGAATGATTTTATCGTGTGTTTTGTTCATAGAACTTACTGTCTAAGCTCTAAACACATACACCTTACGTTATTTATTTACAATAAACTTGTGATCATGCGACAAAAAGACACACGCAAGACATGCTTCGTTCACACAAAAACTACATTTTGCACATACATTTGTCAGACAGACAGAAAAAAACAAAGTGTGCCTGAATCTGAAACTATGTCTGCTATGTTTAGCTATTAGCCGCGTGTGTGTGTGTGTGTGCGTGTGTGTGTATGTGTATGTGTGGTGTCTGTGTATGGACACACACCAACTGTGTTATCTGTGCCAGGAAGACTCATGGTTTCTCATGCAGAATCGGCACCTCTGTCTGAGCAGCAAACAAAAATCTGCACGGCCCTGCGCTGATAAGGCGCACATAAAAAGGCTTTGCAGGAAGTGTACATACTTCTGTTTAAAACGTTCAGAGCTTCATATTGTTTCGATCTTTAATTCTACAAGTCAGCAGATGTGCGCCACGAGCATAAACATATTTATAGCGTCACACGCGTGTAACACAGACGAAGCCATGTGATGGTATGGAGCTAACATACTCCATACTCATGCTAGACAAGGAAGCTGGTTATTTTTCAATGCATTCTCCCTCTAGTATGTGCTTCCCTATTGTCTCCCGTGATGCCTTTAAAGCATGAGGTCACATGATCAGGTTATTGCACACCAGGGCACGGATTACAGAGCGAGAACACAGGCGTTAGGTTCTCTAATCAATACAGCAGGACTGACAGCTTCATCTGGGTTACCCATCCTCGTTTTATTTAAAGATCTGGCTCTGTGTTTCTTTTACGACATCACAGTAAGCGCGTGTGTGGACGTCACAGTGGGATCCATAACGGTCCAAGGCTTTCAAAGCAGCTCTCGGCTCTCTGATTCAAGGAGACGCACAGATGGGAGGCCACGGTTTGTGCTAATATTCTGTTCTCATGTATTGTCATGTAAAGATGCACCAATCGTACTGCAACATATATTCACGCTAGGATTACAACACAGCCTTTAAAGAATCATATATACTTGACAATATATATTATCATATATATACTTGATATATATACATATGCTTGATAAATGAGTTACCATCCTCATGATGCTGCAGACTCATTGGTTGTTATTTTTTCCATTGAATACATAAGAACAAAACAATTCAAGTTCATTATTTGCATAGGTCTTGCACACTGCAAGACCTACAGCTTGTCAGCCGTCCATGTTTAAACCTGTGACTAGCCTGCCCTACAAAGACAAAGTAGAAGCATTGAATAGTTTGAAATCCGGGCGGCCAGTCACCATGTGCACTACCCTTAAAAGTGAATGAATTTGCAATAGAACGCAAACAGCGCAGGAAGGAAGACGAAACAGTGGGAAGCAGGAACCAACGGGAGAAAACAGCCCACAAACAGCTCACCTCTCCCCAACCACTGTATCATCTGTATCATTCTGTTTGCTAGAGGGGTATGTGCCCTTCATTTCTGACTCACCCGAAACACCCTTAGCTGGTCAACCTTCCACAGCGTGAGCAAGCATCTGCGCGTGTTGTGAACATGCCCTAGCACGTGATCGAGTCTGTATGCACTTAATTGCTTGCCCAAATAAGTGCAAATAAGTCGTGTCAAATGCATAAATGTAAATGTACGTTCTGGACAATCGCATGGATATGTGCAAAAGTGTGTGAGAGTGGCTATAGTCAGTGGCTATAGGAATAAAATAAAAGCACTCAGACTGCAACAGCTGTGATAGACCGAGGCCCACTCTGGCCCATCAGTAACGCATGGATTAATTTACACGTGCTGGGCTGTAATCTGCTCCACATAACCCAGACCAGCAGACCCCACTCACATGCCCACAGAGTTTATGCGTGCGGTCATGTGATGGCTGCCCCCATCCCTAAAGCTCCTGCGGATGGTCATGTGCAAAGAAACACGAATTCTCTATTGTATGATACGGTTGCGTGTTTTTCAACTGGCCACAAGGTTGCAGACAATTTGAGTTGTAATCTAATAAGCATGGGGTGATCCCAAAAACAAACAGGACAAAAATGAGAAAACTGGTGCTACCAGATGTTTGGATTGCACCACTGTCTCTTTCAGTAAATCCACCCAAGAGAAGCTTTAACTTCCGAGAGGCCCAACTAATTCAAACACAACACATACACATACTTGCACAGTGGTCATGGATGAAGAAACAACTAAAGAACTCTGCCATAATCGCATTAAAGGCTGTAACACAAAGCAAGAGACCCTGCATCCAGATCCCTGAAGTTGTTTAAGATCGGACGACCTTCACTGATTGGATGGCTGGTTAGTGTGGCTTTGTCTAGCATGCATTGATGGTTCTCTAGTCCAAACAATACTCAAAAGTAAGGAATTCTATGGTAGGCCCCTAGGCCAAAACAAGACGTTTTGTCTCACAAGTTCTATCAGGTTTTGAAAGTGTTGCTCATGATGTCCAACTGGCTATTTCATTCAGGAGTCTAGAAGTAATTCTAGAATTGGGTTGTACAATTCGAGTGAAGTGTAAATATGTTGGGTGTGGTTGTGTAGCAAACAGGCTTCTTTAAGGTACCATCAAGGATGCAAGTCTGTAAGCCAAGTATGTTGTGTTTTAAAAGGTACACAACACATACAACACAACAGCGTGTTTTTTACAGAACACACAGCAAATGTAGGGCAAGGCAGAGCACTGCTAACCGTCCTCTGTTGTACTCTCCTGACAGATGACTGCTATAGGGGTATGTGCCCTAAATTTCTGACTCACTTGAAACACCCTAAGCTGGTCAACCTTTCGCAGCATGAGCAAGCATTTGCGCGTGTTGTCAACATGCCCTAGCACGTGAGCGAGTCTGTATGCACTTAATTGCTTGACCAAAGATCCTCCAAAGCTGCTTTTGCTGGCCAAGGAAGGCTTATAAGGCTTCAAGTCCAAGAGAACAGCCAGTTCTGGCTTCCCCTGGGAGTTCCGGAAACCCCTTGAAGGGAAGAGGGAATGTTCTGACTCGGCAACCCCAGGGAATTGCCTTAGTACACAGGGATAAGGTTATCATAGAATTCCTGAAGAGTACAGGTGACATTCTAATGACTTTTCCAAGGGCTTATTCCTCTTGATTGTCTTTATGGGTGGAGGTGTGTTGTAGCCAATCTGCCCAAGCTCCTCTGCATTCTGAATAGGTCTTTTCTTAGGGCTGACGGTCTATTTTCGGTAAACCAGCTTGGCAGCTTTATTCCTGAGCCTTTGCATTCCGACTGTCAAACGCACCACAGCCCACACAACCACGACAATGTGCCTAACACAACCATAAACGCCCTCACTCACATATAGCCAATAATTAACAACCACATCTCACCAGTAATTAGAACTAAAATCTGTCATATCAGATTTTAACATTTTAAACCTTGCGACATGTAACCCAAGTTCGGGAAGTTGAGGCTTGCCGCATGCGTTCAAAAACATCATAAGATCAAACGGCGTCGCGGCGCTTATGTGAATGCACGTGTGTATTATCCGTCTATGCATCGCGGTTTGCGAGAGGCCAGTATGCGGTCATGCGCTTTTGTCTTCCTCTTCCTTTCCTGACACTCAAAAACAAAGTTTGCTCTCTCACCTCTCCTGCAAACTGAAAGTGAATGTACGTTCACACGAATGCCATAGAATCGTTTTTGGTTCCCTGAAGGTTCAGTCAAAGGCTCTTAAAAGAGCCATTTATTTCTCACCTTTTTAAGGTCTAAATGTGAAACAGGAGAATTCTATGGCTTTCCTGTAGCTCAGTGGTTGGAGCATGGTGTTAAAAACACCAAGGTCATGGGTTCGATCCCAGGGATTGCACATACTCAGAAACAATGTATAGTGTAATGCAATGTAAGTCGCTTTGGATAATGGATGCATGTCTATGGATGTTAAAGGTTACAGTACTGTCACAAACGGTTCTTCTACGGCATCGCAAAGCACTTTTTTAACAGTGTAATGCCTGAAAGACACAAAATGGCCGCTGGTCATCACTTAGAGATTCAGTACGTCCATGGAGATCAGTAAACGTTCTCAAACCTTCACTTAGGTTTGAGAACTTGGGTCTTATTTAGCGGCGACTCAAGCTAAAATGACAGTTAATCACAACAAAATACACCTCCCAACGGGAAGGGACGTTTCAGATTGGAATTTCGAGGTCAGAAGTAATACGGTTTGGCAACAGGAGTGGCTCTGCATTCATCAGGGTGTGTTTTCTAATATTTGTTTGTGCTGACACTAAGGCCTGTTCCACCAGCCCTGTCCTCTTTATCTGCTCCAAACCCACACAACGCAACGCCAGCACACTCACAACCCTTCGCATATATATAGAGACATTATCTGAGAAACCCAGCCGGCATGGGAGGAGATGACTTTGAATTTGCCTGCATGTACACACACACACACACACACACATTTGGTATATTTAAAACAGTCTGCACAGAAAGGGCTTGCGTTTTAGTCTACCAATGATACAAAGCATATGTCCATCCAGCCATGGATAGGTTAATCGAATGGGGAAAAGATGCATCATGCTTTGTGTGGGTCGTAATAAAAGTTAACAGTCTGACCTCTAGGTCTTCAGATAGACGTTTCTGTTGGTCTAGAGTTATTTTGAGTCTCTGTAGTGGAGCCTCCCTTATTTGCATACACCAAGCCTAAACAGCACTAACCCTTATCAGATCTAGGCACTCATGAGACTAGAACATACAGTTCATCATCGGTTAACACTCACACATCACGCTTGTTCACCAGGTGGGGTGGTGGTTACCAAGCACCTCACTTAACTCACCTAAAACTGAACACCTACCGTAATCATTCGTTTTATTTCATCAATTTTCTTCCTATTACGCAACTGATCAAGTGCAACGCTCTTCACAAAGGATGTATGAACAGTGAGTCTCTGGTTTCTGCAGTGTTTCTGTGTTCTGGGCAGTAATCCGAAACTGCGGCAGCAATAGTTTAAGTAGGATGGAGGTGCGAGTGAGTCGGTTGAAGAAGGAATACCCTTAGATTGGTACAATCGGATCACCTCTTGCTTTCACTTTTCGTTACCCGTTTCTATAGGAACAAGCTTAGGACAACTAATTCTTTAGTGGTCTTAAACATCCTGTTAGTATTGCATAGGTTCACTTTTTACTTCGCTTTCTTAATTTCACAGAGCAAGTCCGGGAAAAGGCGTAACATACTGTTGCATTACAAAAGACAATCGACACTTCCGTTTAACCAAAATGCAAACTTCAAAAAATAGCATCACAATTTTAAAATCATAATACAACAAAGTATGACAATATTAATATTACATCATACCGCGGATTGCAAAATTTTCTACTTAATGCAGCCGTGGCTTTGCTCCTTCACGTCACACCCCAACACTTACACATGCTGTGCAAGTTCGAATCTGTCTTATCTCGTATCTTCATCCTGTTTGCCTCCCCATCATTTTATCTTTCTACTATACAATAAAAAGCGTTAACATAAAATAAGAAATAGTACTTACCGATTTTTTTCTAGCTCATTATGTGTAGACCTATGAAGGGAAAAAAGGAAGAAGGAATTAATTAGCAGACACACTTTGAGGTATAACATGCGGTAAACAATTTTATTACAACCCTCATAACAAAAAATAAAGCTAATTGATCGAGCTCTTAGCTCTGAATTAAACATCAGCTCTCGCTGGCAGTTTTGAGAATGTGTGTGTGGACAAAAGCCCAGCCACTCATAAAAAAACCAATGCTGTGCATCATTAAAGGCTTTAGTGGATTTACTAATTAATCTTTATAGGGAGATGAACCAGAGGGTTCTGGTTCGACCACAGGGAATTATAAACACTCCTCTAAACGACTCACGTCATTGCAACTCTTTGTTTGCAGCAAAAGACAGAACTGAAGTGTGCAGAGCAGAACAGCACAATGACTGGCCTATA
The DNA here is from genome assembly GCA_036877575.1 of Botia almorhae. Classification (NCBI taxonomy): domain Eukaryota; kingdom Metazoa; phylum Chordata; class Actinopteri; order Cypriniformes; family Botiidae; genus Botia; species Botia almorhae. The sequence goes on from JAZGTJ010000072.1 coordinate 103,519, forward strand.
TCTGAGCATGGCTCTCTTCCTCGTACAATGAGTGAGTGCCAGTGGACGTTCTCTCTCGCCCTCTCTCTCTTTCTCTGACAGCACGAGTCAGTGTTATGTTAATAACGTAAAGAGAATCCGCCATCCCCCTAGGAGGCTCTTTGTGTGGCGACATACTTAATGCGTTTCCAAAGCTCTAAACGGCCGGCCGAATCGCGCATGGCTATGCCGTTGCAGGCACAGCACGACGTGGCTACAGCGAAGCCCTGCTACTCCATGGGTCATGTGACTACTTCCCTTTACTGCCGACTATTAATACCAGAAGTGTTTTTTCAGGCATCCAGTAGTAGACCTGACAGCATTGCTTTTCTGCACCACAGGATGTGGGCAAGTTCGGGAGGGTAACAGGAATGCAACAAGGGAGGAAAAAGGTGGTTTTGCACCTACTAATCATATGTTACAGCACGTATCGTGTCAAGAGACATGCACTGAGGTATTGCAGTATTGTATTGTATTGAGTTATGTGCAATACAGCAAAGTCCCAACAATCACTGCATCAGGGATACTGGATAACTGATTCGGTCTACATTAAGTCTCCTCAGGAGAACCTTTCCAGATCCTCTCTACACGCAGGCATGCCAGATGATCAGATAGCAGTTCCCTCGCATTCCTTCCATCAGTGGTCGCTTGGTGTACAATAACACAGACCTGAGATCAGTCATCAAGATGTCTGACGCTTAGAAGTGCAAGTGAAAAAAATCAGACACGCTCTCTCCATCCTACACAAATGCCCATGCTGTGTTTTACAACCTGTTGGGCTGATAATCAAGACAGCATTTTGGGGCATCTCAAAATCTAGTGCGCTGCCTACACCGGTGGCATTTTAAAGAAACTCAAAACCTAGTCAGCCGTCTTCCTTGATGCCATTTGTATTATTTATATTATTTGTATATCTATTTAACCCGCAGAGATAATTAAATCCGAGTAAGATGGTTGTTAACTAATCTTTATTAAACATTAATAAATAAAAACATCGGGACAAGCAGTAGCGTGACAAATGCGTTTTTTATAGACGTACTTAAACGCTTGTTATGCGTTATTTCCGTTTCGTTACTCTATATCACGGACATTTACAGTATAAAAACCGTGTTTTTTATAAACATGTTTTGAAGACCAATAACGTTAAGAGATAATTTAATAAAGACGCCTCAGGCTGTTCACCTTCGCAGCCAGAAAACAACAGTTGCTGTAAATTAGAGCCATGCGTTTAAGGGTTCGGTGTAAATGAAAAACCTCTTCGTGACAAACAAAATGCCTCGACCTCATTATTTCACTGTTTATTTGACCAGATATTAAGGCAACATATGAGAAACTAACCCTGTTGCGTTGCACGCTGGCAGACTTTCGGTTTAAACAAAGCGAAACCAATATTGTGTCAAGACGAACACAGGACGTGAGTTTTCGCACGGTCCCTAACCTCAAAGCTGCAGCGGTCCAGTTTGACAATCAGCTGACGCGAGCTCCCTTCCCCCAAAATAAACCAAACAACAAAATAAAATAACACACGGGCTGTTTACAAGCTTCAATGTCCATTTCTTCGAGGAATATATCAATATCAACAATAACAGTGCATGGTGCCTGGTGTTTTCAAGTTAGACTGTTTTAAACATCACAAAACCAAACCAGAAACTAAAACGAGTTGAAATGACAAATACGTCCGAAAATACAGCAGCGAAGATTCAAGCCTTTATTTCGCAATATAAGGTTTTAACAGATGTCCTAACAGTGTGATCCATGCACACGTTTCCTGCTCTGGCTTTGATCCAGTAGTTTTTTTTCACGTGGAAGTTAAAAGAAGAGTCCGATCGCGTGCTTACCTGTTGTGGTTGTTGGTGTACTTTTTATTTCGTAATTTTTTTTGTCTCTGGTAACTGGAGTGCTGAATAGACGGAAAGGTCGAAGCATATCCGTGTTCACACTCTGAAAAATACACAACGGTATCACACATCAGTCACTTTAAATACCTCATACAGCACAACATAATACAGTACAGACACACTCTAAAAACATATGACAACCATCAAAACGATTCGCATGTACCTCGGTCTCTTCTTTCTATATAGTCGGCTGCTTCCAGTAACCTCTGGATATTCAACACAGCGGTCATCTTTTGAATTAATGTATAGATGTTTTCTTTTTTTTTCTGATATGTAACCACGATGACAACTATCGTTGTAAAAATGTTTGGCAACGTTGCATTGAATATTTCTCCGATGGTTTACTGGTTATATGGTTGCGTTTCAATATGCCAACCAGGCGACCGAGATATTTCCTACAGTGTTAGCAAGCTAGATACTGAATATTCTGGCACAAATAAAAACCTCCGATGCCTTAATATCAAAGTATCAAAAGTGCCTTTAGTAAAACTGTCGACTACAAAGTGTATAAAATGAATAGAAATAGGTACAAAAGTCCCCGAGAGCCCTGCTTGCACGTCCCTAGTGCCTGCGCTTACTTCTCCTCCCCCAGTTTGTTTACCTACTGTTTTAACAGCTGAGCGATACAGCTCGCTACACAAGGTATTATGGGAATTGTAGTCGACCAAGTGGCCCTTTAACTTGAAAAGGACAACCACATTTAAAGACCCATCTGCGATACATATTTAACTACAACACTCAACACTGTTGGATTTTCTTACTGTCTGCATCAACAGAAATGGATTAACAGATATAAACAATTATACCGCTGTATCAAATTATTATAAGTTATAAGTTATAATTATAAGTTATCTTTATTACTTTTAAATTTCCTTAATAAAATGCACAAAAGATTGACTAATGAATAAACCCAGGAAATATTTTAAAAACAGAACGAAACTGGAAAAGACAATACTGTTTCAGATTTTCTTTTTATTATTAACTTCTATAACTTTACCAGGCCTGAGAATCACAGTAAATATTATAAATTATATGATGATATCATTTATAATATATGTGAATACATTTTTGTGTTAGATGTGCGTGAAAACGACAACACAGCTTTTAACCGTTGTTTTCCCTGTTGGCTACACTACAAGTCCCACAACTCTTTGCTTCCAGGTCCACTCAAGCCAGGCCCAGCAACATATGGCATCACAGCACCGCTGCTCTACGATTGGTCAGAGCCCCTAGTAAGCGTTCCCCAACGTAACGAGCTCTGACCAATCGGATCAGCGCATGTGGATGTCATGTGAACACACCCCCTTAGAAACCGGAAGGCAATATCCAAAACTCTTTTGAAATAGAAATCTGCGGACTGCATACAGAAAGTTCATATTTCCTGGATAATTGGGCTCTTTAAAATCGCAATGAACACTAATCCGCATAAAATGGATAATATATAGGAGCGAACTGGTAAAGACGTGATCGAAATCTATTGTTAACTATGTTAACCAGCTTGTTATCATTTGGATAACAGCTGAATAAATTGTCTAAAAGTATTTTATACTGGCCTAAATGCGGCCAGACTAAAGCCGCAACGCAGGCATTAGGTGTATCTGTTCTGCACGATTTAATCTGATGCACAATTCCTATCTGTGCATCTAAATTTAACGTTCCAACAAAACAGCGTCAGGAGATAACACGCTTTTATTTTTACGGAGACCATTTTATTATATTCCATCATCATAAAGATGTCAGGCAAACACGTTCATACTAGCTGGAGTTATAAGATGCTGTGCCGTTGAGCACAGTAAGAGGTGACGTCAGCGTGTGTATTATGCCAGCAAATGTCTTATTTATTTATTTATTTACTTGTTTATTTTCCTAGAGAGAGAGAGAAAGGAAGAGGTGACAAACAGCCTGGCAGGTCTCACTGCTGAACAACGCCAGACTTTAAAATGCCCCGTATGACAGGATGCCAGGTCGGGACAGTCGCCTTGTGATTTAGGGGCATTAAGTGCACTTTAAAGAAAACTATTAACCGATGAAAACAAGTTTTGGTGTCTCTGGTTTATGACGTGAAATACGGCATCAGAATTCTGCGATTGTGTGCATTTACTGGAAAAAATAACCCGGCGATCGACGAAACAAGTTACCGCATTAGACTTCAATGCATATTTAAAACACGTTAAATGCAAAGCAACGCTCTCCTCTTTTGTACGAAACTTGATCCTTTTAAAGCGTTTGGACTCGAGTGCATCACCACATATCGTTGCACATCGCACATGTTCCCCGTCTACTTGGCTGATTGTTCTGTTCAGCCGGGAGCCTTTGTTGTCTGTTGACAATGAACCAGTTTCCCTGCATTACGGAAACGAGTAAAAAGCAACTGCACTTCACTCCACTTACTTCCATCTTTCCTCTCGGCGCTCTCTATGTAACTGGCCGCTTCCAGTAAAACTTGCACGTTTTTCAGAAAAGTGTTTATCATAGAAGAGTCACTAGAGCTGAAGACGTCATTGAAAGGACAACTAGACGTGTCAAAATCTTGCTGATCCAAAGAGGTTTCGGACTCCAGAAATAAATCTTCAGCCTTCACGTCACCTCGTTGCCTCTCGCTCCTCACCATTTTGTCCCCGTACAATAAACACAGCTCGAATTGAAACTGTACGAGAGTCACTGTGGTGCGAGGCGCTCAGTGGATCTACTGAATAAATGAGAGGAATGAAATAGATAAGGAGAAAAACAACTTGGCCATGCCCGGGTCCTAGCGCCCGCCCGATAGAGACCTGTCACGTCTACAGTGTCCCAAACAATGATGTCATTAACTAAGGCTATTTCTTAGTTGGACACCACGACTCATACAATATTAAAACGGTTCCAGGTGGGCACAATAATAGTCCAAACTGCAAAAACCTTATTATCTAGCAATTATTTTTGTACATATGTATATATTGCACTGTTTATTGTAAGCTGTTCTGTCTTGTTTATATTGTACTTTGTACACAATAACTTGTGCATGACAATACATGACGTTGAAAATACAAAAGCACCATAAAACACACACTCACACAAACACACACACATATGTACATATCTGTTTTGGGAGATTGACAGGCCCCGGTCAATGTCTGAAGCAATATAAACATTTGCTTAACATCAAGCAAATGTTGATGTTAAGCAATTGTGGTTAAAAACAACAAAATGGTTAATAAATGATGGAAGAATTTATTTTTGGCAGTCAGATATGTCGACATCACAACATCATGACAAGGCGTCTCGTCTCTGAATAGTATCTTAAGAAATGAAGTAATGAATGATTCTGGCTCTTCCTACTTAAAAATAAACCCCTTTAAAACAGGCTCAGTTAGTCTTCAGCTGGCCTTAATGGGAGACAGCATACTGATTCAGACTGGTTGAAGCTGTTTCTATTTAGCCAGAGTCTGCCAGAATAACTTGTTACAAAGGGAGGCCAGACACTAGCAGTTTATTTCAGCAGGAGAATGAGATTTTTAAAAAGCCCAAATGCAGCCACACACGCCTACACCCACCAAAACTATTGACGGCCACAGTAAAACATCATTATCAAGAGTGGAGTCTGTTTCAAAGACTCCGAGACTCTATTCTGTGCACCGGGAGGGCGGAGCTGAGTTAGCTGTCCGTTCCCTGCAGTCTGACTTTTTTAGCGTGGCAGCTTTTCACCCACAAAAGGGGATCATGGATCTCAGCTCTCCTGGCACTTCAAAGGTAGTGCACAGGCCCACAGTCTGTTTGATGTGAAGTTCACTGGAAACTTGAAAGTGGACAACACAAGAAAGCCGGTGAGCTCTATGTCTAAAGGGAGAGAGGTTGGTTACGTGGCCTTCAGCCCCGTGTGGAGGCATGCTAGTCACCCAGCTGATGATGCTGCAAAGCATTGTGGGTGTCAAGCAGAGAAGGGCTTTTACATTGAGACTCAGTGAGGTTATCGCGTGCTTAGGATGCGGTTGTTGGCTTAGGGCGCTTTTACTACAGCTGTGGCGTGGACTTGAGTCAGGTTAAAGTCAACAGATTTATGTATTTGCTTTGATAACGTAAGATCTGGTAACATGTTTTCTGGCTTTGTATTCATAATTTTTCATCAATGTAAATGTAATAACTTGCCTCTGAAATGATTTTCCCAATGACATCACTCATTGGCTATACAATTATGATATATTCATATTCATATAGTTTTTATATTGTTTTAGCCAACTTGTGTCCGGTCTGACCATCCTTATGTTGTTTCTCACTGCATGTCCTGTTTCACTCAGTAATACGTGACATTAACAAAATGTAAACGACAGTTCGTGTTGACATCAGAATTTGATTAACGCTGTTGTGGTGAAAGTGATTTTCATTACCAATGAACTGGAACTTTGCACTAAAACTTTGGTCTTGAATATGGATCATGTGTCACTAAGTGCAGCTATTGTCTACATTGTTGATGCAAATGTTGTCCTGCGGTTCGAACCTGTAAGTACAAAGAGACCTGCCGAAAAGACCTGATGGGGCAGGGAGTGAAATCAAACTCACTTGGTTCGAATCAAGCAATCGTCTTTACCGCTGTAAAAAACAATTAACTTACAATTGCAAAACGTCTCCTTGCCATGCTCACATCACGCAAGAAATTCTCTTGAAATAATCTGGACATTAATAGTTACAGTAATGCTCAGTTCTTGCTTTTACAGCACATTAACCAAGATCATAGTATCAATACTGAGCGTTAATGTACAGTTTATAATAAGTCATAATTTAATCTAGTTCAAAGCACAATGGCGTCTTTCTGCTGCACAAAGACATTCCTTGTATCTCAGCAAGGCCCGAGAAAGGTCATGACCTTTGTTAAACTCAAAGTTAGACTTCTTGCTGCTTTGTTTTAAAAGTGTATCATGCGATTAATGGCATTTTGCAACCCACTTTTAAAAAGCCTTTTGAGACTTTAATTAAAAGGGACCCGTGATGTCTAGGAACACCCCAGGCTATCTGGGGTCAGACTACCTCGTTATCATTGTCATTCGCGTGAGCGCGATCGGGAGTCATGACAACAGGCACCAGCTCGCGGGCCCCAGACCGGCCTCAGTCCACCTGCTTAAATATTTAAACACGCTCATTCACACGACCCGACTCCCACGGCCAAATTAAAAATGTAACATCCTTACCAGAATTTGGAAACAATAAGCCACGAATGCGTAGTCGAAACTCAACAATAACGTCGAGTGTTCTCCAACAACCTTTTTGAATTCCTCAGGGAGGAATTTAAGATCTCCCGCATGAAGCCACCGGGTCCTGAGGGAAATAATAAGACATGTAAACACAATCATAAACATGAAAAAAGGAGCTAATATTGTCAAAACGGAGCTGCTATAATCGCGGTCTCCGCCCACGTGCGCGCATAGTTCTGGAGTGACAATTTGGTGTCCCTCCACTTACGTTCTCACTGAGTGACATTCACATTAAATGGCAGCAATCTGTAGCACTCTGGGGAAAGGTGTCTGATAATTAGCTTTGAGCCGACGCCACCAGCAGAATCGCTGGTGTGAGACTTTCAAAGCTAGAAAATGTGTCAAAACATACTTCACATTTAAAAGTTTTGTTTATCTCAAGGAGAGGCACGACCGCACTGTATTAAAACTCCTCAAACATTCTATTTTTAGTTAGCTAAAACAAGCATCAATATTGTTACTGCTTACTCTTCAAAGTTTAAACAAACCTCTAATATGAGTGTTCAGTTTTGGAACGTACCTTGCAATACTGATACCAGAAATCGGTTACTGTGTATATTTCCTAAGCATCCAGATTTTTGCTTGGTGACAATAAAACACATTAAATTACACAGACAACAGCGAACATTCTCTGAATGTTTGTTAACATTCTCTAAAAGTTCTCTCACTCTCGAAGTTACAAAAAACATTCTTGCAATAACATTAGTAGAACCATTCTTAAATGTTACATATCATATATAAAACATTATTCTGAAGATGTTATTGTAACGTTTTAAAAATGTTTCGGATTGTAAAAATGTTTGAATAATGTTCGTTAAACCAAGGAATAATGTTAATACAACGTCTAAAAAAGGATATTTTAAACAATCCTAGAACATTAAAAATAAAATTTCTTAATGTTTTTGTTATTTAATGGAAATGTTAGGGAAACGTTCTTACAACCTAAAAATGTTAACTGGATTCAAAGACTGGATTCATCTACTGTAGGGACCAGATTATCATTAAAACCTTTAAACTCACTATTCTTCTGCTGTCTTGTAAACACTCATATTTTCTTTGGAAACGCAAATCTAATTTGATTTTAAAATTCTAGAATATAAACGTCAAGTCAATTGGATTTGCTGTATCTGCTCAAGCTATAAGTTGCAGCGTTACGTAACTACACCTCGGATGCAACAGGATATGCGGTTGCTTCTGAAACTCAGAACTATTCGGTGCTGCATTTCACCTCAAAGTGTGAATGACTGATTCGAACCCTCCCTGTTGTTTTCTTGCTGTTTATGTTGGTGTATGTTTACACTGTAAAGCTGACCCCCAAATATACTAACGTCACTATAAATACACTCTTAGTCGATCTGTTGTTTTGGACCTAATCATGGCGATCACCATAAACTGGGTGTGAGTCCCTGATGCATTTACTTAGCACACTAGCACAGGCTAGTGTCGTTTAAATGAGCTTCTTTGTCTAAACTGTAGTCAGCTGTGCGCGTCTGTGTGTGGCCTTTGTTTACGTTTCAAGCGTTTGGGAATTTTTGTCCGATCGTGTTCGAAACCTCAGCCGTTGCTGTAAACATGGTGTTTTAACTGAAGAGTGAGTTACGTAGGCTACCGTTTTTAAAAGCGAGTCGCTAACATATCACTAGCATTTTAACATAGACGTTAACAGAAAACCTCTGAAACTTTTAAAATTTGCTTGTGTTGTCATTGACAAGATCTGACACTTCGACTTATTAATTACAACTTCATTATTTACACAATGCCAACAAAATGTTTTTTAACAGAAAGGAAACAGAGATAAAGTTAGCAATTGCTCTGAGGGACTAACATTTAATTTACTATTAATTTACTGTTAATTTATTATTTTTGCTTTAAAGTGTTACAAAATACATATAATCCACTGCTAATTCTTAATGATGTAATATTCGTGCTTTTGTTTAACCACAAAAATGATGCCATTTTCTGGAAGATGATGTCATTGGCTGTTGTTGCAACATTTGTTACAAAGAATTGACAGAATGGAAGGAAGCACTCAGAATAAAAAGTTTCTTACATCTAACCAACTAACAATATTTCTAAAGAATTTTTGTTTTTTAATTAAATAAAAGACATGAAAACATAAAACGAGGTATTTGTTTATAAATGGGCACATTCGTGTGTAAATTCATTTTCATTCAAACGAACACATTTTGTATCACATTGAGACATGAGATGCTACAACATAACAGCAATGACCAGCCTCACACATTTGCACTCTCAGGTTCTGTAGAATGTTCTTTATGGGTCGATGTGGTCAATGGTGTTGATATGTCCGAGTTATCAGGTGTCACTTAGGGATTCATTTGTTTGTCCAGATACCTCAGAGACATGAGAAGAGACTTCCTGGATGTTATCATGGCTGGACTATTGTCACCCTTCCCTTCAGAAACAGAATCAAAACAACATGTACCGGACCCTCCCTGGATCTCTCCCTTAGTCTCTCAGACACGCTACACGTGTGTGTACACAGCCTGACCCTCCCAAAATGACTATACACTCGCACGGAACCTTCTGGAAACACGTAATTACCCCTTTGTCTTATGTAAACCATTGTGTTCCTGTGTTCCCAAAAATGGACTGCTGTTGACAATGGCAAAGGTGTGTGTGTGTGTGTGCGTGTGTGTGAGGGGGGGGTTGCGGTTTGCTGTCTTAACCAGATAACCAGTTATTATTCACATGACACTCACACCTGTTTTATCATCTGTCTATGATGTCATGTGCTTTCCTACAGTAAGTACGCAAGTTTCTGCCTGCCCTTATACAAACTGTACCATAAACAGATACTTTCTGGAAGTACCACAGTATTGCTTTAATACCATGATGTATGGACTTCAGAGAAAGGTCACATGACCGAAACATTTGGTTTGTATCTTGCATTTAGTGTTTCGTTATTAGCGTCCATGCTTCCTTTAGCATTTTATAAACCATGGTATAACCATCAAATACCATCAATGTTTTTCTGTGGCGCTTAAGGTACTTGCAAAATGTTTGTTTTTACAAAGAACTTCCGAAATGTTTTTGAAATGTGAGGGCGAGACACCACCCCAGCGCTGAAGCTGTTAGCATCAGGGCCTCCTCAGAACATCAGAAGGAAGGAAAGGAGATGATTAAAGAGAGCATCAGGGCTGAAGGACCTCATGACTGCCTGAGGCCAGGATGTTGCGGAAGCTGCCAGCGTTGAACGCACCCATTACCTCCCCTGACAGACAGACAAACACGCACATTAAGGCCGGTACCTTAATCAGCGTTTGAGAATGGTGACTGACTTGTTTTTAATGGTATAGCAGGTGACTCAGTCAAAATATTGAGGTAACAATAATTGAGGATATCTTATCTTGGCCCAGATTCTAAGGCAGTATCGCATATATCTTTTAAAGAAGGCAATCCCAGAATGCATTGTGCTGAGTTCAGTGCACAAATAAATCTAAGACAAAGAATGAGGGTGCGAGGAAGTGTGATTGTAACGTCATTCAATGCCAAACTGTATCAATGAAAATTCCAGTTAAAATAGTCTATTTTATCATGTGACATTTGTGTGAGCTATGTATTTTAAATTGTATGTGAATTGTCATTGTAATGTGAAAACAGAACAACACAATGTACTTTGTAATGTGCGCTCTCTCTCTCTCTCTCTCTCTCTCTCGTTGTTGTGACATTTTATTGTTTTCTGACAGTTGTTTTTTGTTCGTTTATTCATCGATTGTTGCATTTCAATGCCCTCACATTTTCACATAACTGTGTGTCGCATTTCTTCGCTGGCTTCATTAGTTTTGGGTGGGAAATGTGTTTTCCCAGTTCTGACTCAGTCACTTCACCATGTGACAAACTGAAATGTGAATCATTCGCCGCATCTGCAATTACCGAGTTTTTGCGGAAGTGTAACGTGAGACCGTACGCTCGTGCGCTCCCACACATCTGGGGCTCTGTTTGTATATTAATGAGTGCCGACTGTTAAGGCTCTTGTTTATACATAAGGTCATTGAATATGTATGTTACAAATATAAATTATACCAAATAGTGACTTTTTACTAAACAACTGAAATTGTATTAAAAGAGGGGCCAGATGTATCTATACATTGAGAGGATTCAATGTATCTATACATTGGATCAAAATAACAGAAACTTGGGTTGATATGTAACCATATAGCAACCACCAATAACACCCTAGCAACCACCCAGAACACCCTAGCAACTGCATAGCAACATGTTAAAAAAACACCCACAACACCTAACACCATATTTAGCAAGTTTCTTATTGACACGCCCCACACGTAATTTCAGAAAATTGTGTTACTTTTAGTAAATGGATCGTTCTTGCGTCTGTCATCTTCGCAGGAACACTCACACGAAGACTTACCACAACCTCAATAGTCCAAACTCGCTAAAACAAGCTAAAATCAAAGAATGAGAACATGAGAAACAGATTCATAATACATAAGATTCAGTCCATCCCCCAAGGGTGACATCAATTCAAATGAGGTGACACAACATTAACACCAAACACCAGCCACTGAATGAGAGTTCCCAGGTCTTAAATTCACGCTGACAGATGAAGTTGTGTCTGTCGTCTTTAGCATGATGGTTGTTGTGATTCTAGGGGAAACCCCTCATCTAAATGAAACTGCTATTATTCTTTTTTGTGCATGGATCAGAGGCCGGTGTGGCCCCAGGGCAACGTCAACCTCATCATTTGGTGCCCTGACCCCGCCTACAGCTCATCTCACTGACGTTTTAAACACCCTAATTTAATGCCCCCCGCACACAAGGACGTTTTGTCCCCCAACCCGCTGGCCTCCTGCGCCTACAGCTTTCCCCTTTACGTCACGCGTATTCCTGTTGAAAAATATTTCAATCGCTTTGTTGACCCCTCAAAGAGAAAGACGTAGTTTTAAGCAAAGCAGCATCGCCTGTGTCCATTATTAAGGCAATCCCATAATGCATTGCGACACGCTTTTAAAAAAGCCAAATCCAAGATGGCGGACGAGGCAACATTAATGTTGATAATAAATAAACTGACTTAATTCAATATTGAAACATAATAATACGAAATATCAAAGTGTCATAACAAATGTATTTTTACATTTTCAAGGTTTTATTAATGGTCAACATTTGACCGTCTCCGACACCCTTATTCCTCCCAGTCATGGTTTTTGGGGTGGCTCTTTGGTCTAGACAATGTCTGGTGGTTTGTATGGAGCTGAAATGCCTATGCAGGCCCAGGCAGAGGCCCACGTTTGGGTTTCTCTTGCTGAGGAACATCTGGACGTCACGGACATCTACTCACTATTCAAGAGCAGAACGAAGTATTCAAGAGGATTGAGGAAAGCTCTTCAGTTCAAGGGCATGAGTCCAGACGAGATGAAAGATTTACATGCTTTTGTAAAGCAGCGTTTGACAGGTGATGCAGATTCTAAAACGGCACCTGGTAAACTTTTAGATTATTTGGTTATGAGGCTCTTTGGGGTTTTTAGCTTTAAAGCCCCACACATCAGCTAACTGTTTAGGGACCCCTAAACACCGACAGTGTTAAAAAGTCCCCATAAATCTCACGCGTCTCCGTCTCAGCTCACATACCAACGTAAATCAAGACATACTTCTCAGTACAAACTGAAACATTTCGTCTCCCGTTCTCTCAAGATGCACAATCATTTCATTGCTCTTCACTCTTAACGTACATCACCACTAGCCTTATTTGTGCTTTTGTTTCTCCTGAAGGAAATGACTATTTAAATACTTTGGTTAAAATCTTCCATTGCTGCACTGTATGCAGAGTCAACTGTGAGAAAACCGTTTGTGTGCCGTTAAAGTGTAAATGTTGCAGTTTTCAACACACCGCATGTTTGTGTGAGATTCCTGAGTTTTGAACCAATGGTGTGAGTTTGGGGCGGGACTATCTGTTTGTCTAACCAATGAAAACAAGGGACTTTCATTATTTTCGCAATTCTGAAATGACACACAAATCACAATATTACAGAAATTACACACTTCATTTTTAAACGACTAAATAAGCCGTATTAAAAAACAGCATGTAAGCAATAACATTTGTCTCTGAGAACATCAGCTGGGACGCCTCATTTTCATCATCTGCTGAGACCGCAGCTTTGTTGACGGGCCTGTTCGAAGCCATTTCAAAGAGTTATTCAAGACGGTCGCAGCATCTGTTCCTGGCTCTTCCTTTTCAAACGCTCTCTGTATGTGTCTCTCTGTACTAGGAAACATTCTCTCCTCCGTGTTTTGCTGCTTAGATGATGCTAAACCACTGCGCACAATCACTGCAACAAACAAGAAATAAGGATTCTGGTTTATAATTCGCAAAGGTTTGAAGAACTGTAACTCAATATCACTGCTTCAGTCATATTGTTTTAAATGGCCGGAGGAGGTGGCAAATATAAAAGGAAGTTTATATGTCTTATAGATGGGACCAGCACAGCCACACAGAACATGAGAGATGGTTTTAGTCGAAGAGGAATTAGTTCCTTCAGGTTTTTATTGGGCTGCTGTCTTTTTACTGCTCAGTAAGTCATTTTCCTTCATTGCAGTTGGAATTAAGGGCCCCCGCCCCCCTCTTCAGAAAGAGAGAGAGTGTGTGTGCATGTAGGGGGTGGTGGAGCCTCGTCCCGGCCCCAGACAATGGGTGCAGATGGTCTTCAGTGAGGGATGAATGAGGGGTGGGGCACGACAGACATCTGTAAAAAGGAGAGAGAGAGACGTGTGGCATTATCTGCGGTTCATTACGGAGCGCTAACTTTGTGTGTTTGGTAGGCGGAGTTAGCTAAAACTAGTTAAGGAGAAAATCATTTTTTTAGAGCTAAGACTAAATTTACTAGTAAACCAGGACCGTTTCAGTGTTAAATACATTGTTTATTCAGAAGTTAAAAATGGCCGTCATTACAAACCTGTATGAACTTCTGTGGAACCCACGTGGAGATGTTTTGCATGTCTAAGCTGCACTTTTACATGCGATAAATGTGATGAATCAAGATTTGACAGCTGTGGAGGGAAGATTTTTTGTTCTGTTCAAATGGGAAAAATATTTTGCTTTGTAAGACCAGGAATGTGATTCATGAATCCTGGATGAAAATGACACACTGACGTGTCTCGGCTTCTATAATCTTTCATGTTTCTGTCCTTGATTCTTTATCTCTGACGTATCTGTATCTTCAGTATCTCTGTACTATGTGTCCATTGCGAACAGTTTGAACTGTTGTATCAGAGGCTGTCAGACGTTCACCCTAGAAAACCGTGAGCAAAACTACACAAGGTAACAGAAAATACAAGCAAGACTATATATGGGTTTACTTGCAACAAAGATAAACATGCTGTGTGCAGACTACAACGGGGCTTGAATTTACTGCTGGAAAATTGCTTAAGCTGGTATCTTAGCTCGTAGCTGTGCCCGGTTGCATAAACTGCTTAGACTAGTCTTATTATCTATTTGTTTTTCGAGCCTGGCCATAACTTTAAGTCAGTGACATAAATAGGTTGGTCTAATTTGAATCCGAATATTAAGACCGATTAGCCCCAACTAACTAGGTGGTCAGACTACTACTTAAAACCTAGTTTGAAATTAGCAGCTATGGTTATGCAACTGGACCCTGGTTTCTAGCTCGTTCATCTTAAGCTGATATGTTGGTGATTTAACAAGCCAAATTTTTAAAGCTTTTAGTGACACATACGCTGGTACACCTCAGAACTCAAAACGTATATTACGTGAAGCGCCGTCAAGTTACATATCAATGGCTGTTTTTTGCCCTGCTTGAAACACAATGGTCTCAGTGTGACCTGCTGCTCGATACAGTCGCCCTAAGACTGATGCATTACATGCGCGCAAATGCGCACAAGGACATCAGTGTGCTACAACGCAGGGTCGTCCCGGATTAGACAACCAATCGGCCCTCCCCTCGCCCGCTAAGATATCCTGCCTGAGAGTTTTAAGGATCTGGCAGCTTTTACAGTGTTAAATTACAGAGAAAGAGAACCAACAGGTACAAAATGAAGCATAATATGATCTCGTGCTTCACTACGCCTCCCGCTTCTTGGCAGCCGGCTGTCACATGGGTTTCGCCTCTCCCCCGATTCTACAGTCCTCAGTCTGTTCCTAAACCATCCTGTCGGGTAGAAGCATGAAGAGGTGATGTCGGAGACCCGCCGTTGCCATGATGTGCCTCACAACATCCGTTAACTAAGTTAAAATTAAACATGGCGCCTCTATTGATATATTCCCAAACATCGTTAGAGAGATTCTGATTTTACTGAAATGCACCTGTGTTGTTGTGGATCAGGATCTTAAATGTCGTATTCAATTTCGTAAGTGTTAAGAGTCGCACCCGCACGCATCCGTCACTGTCACTTAAGATATCTGACTCTGTGTGTCCGCTCGGGTCACCGTGGATACAGGGATGCTCAGGAGATGGTGTGTGAAGCGCAAGGGCTGATCCTGATTAACCCTACGTGACCTGGACCGTCATTCCACACTGTGTGATGCAGTGTATGCAGGTCACCATGAGTTATTGTGGGCAGGACAGTGCTAAGGGAGTTTGTGTGTGTGTGTGTGTGTGTGTTGATCTGCAGTGATGTGGTCTCCATTAAATCCATTGTCCCTTAGTCGGGACGTCCACGGCCTCCCTCTGTCTTGACCTGCTGACCTCTGTTCAAGTTTGGATGGGGACTGCCTCTCTCCTGCTTTGGCACACGGACGGGCTTCTTCCTTGAGCGTGGTGGGCCGCGGGGGCTCCAATACACCATCTGCTCCAGATGTCCTGCCTATTGGACACCAGTTCACAGCGGGACACGTCACACACGAATATTATATACCAACAGAAAATCATTTACACCCATGGAGACAGATTATCCAGAGCAGTTTTGAACGCGCTGGCGCGCTGCCACCCAATTTAAGTGCGACTACAACGGTGAATTTAAAATTTACTTCACAGACTAAATGAATCATATTACAGTGACCAGAGAGATAAATGTTAAATATATTTCACCGCTTAAACAAAACAGTTTACAGTCAAAATAAAAAACAGGTCCC
Source organism: Botia almorhae (assembly GCA_036877575.1). Classification (NCBI taxonomy): domain Eukaryota; kingdom Metazoa; phylum Chordata; class Actinopteri; order Cypriniformes; family Botiidae; genus Botia; species Botia almorhae. Next base: position 119,727 of record JAZGTJ010000072.1, read on the forward strand.
AAACAACTTGGTGAACATTAAATTAAAACTTACCTTTAATTTTATTTTTTACTTTAATATTATATAAAATATATAATATTTTAATGGCAAATTTAATACAGGTTCTTGGTCTTAATGTACATAATTTATCAGTGTCAGTTGTTTAAAAATGGTTCTTTATAACCTGTCATTAAACTATTAACTGGCTCTACCTCTTAAACAACATTCCCAGTAACAAAGAATGTACAAAATGAAGCTCCGCCCAACATTTTTTCATTCGATATCTTAGATTATGAAAGTACATGGCAGTTTAAATATTAAAACGAAGATTCACCTCAGACGGTTTCGGCTGCTCACCAGGGTTCTGTCTTTTTACATCTGACCTGTTTTACCAAAAACTAGTACAACTTTCAGAGGGGAAACTTTATCATTAAGAACATCGTGTCTCTGTCAGTTCGGTTTGAACTGTCTGAACAAACAGTGTCCGAACAAACTGTTCTGGCTTTACCGAGAGGAAAGAAATGATGTAGGAGTGATAAAAGAAGGTGTGAAAAGGGAGTCCACGCTCGTGGGTTTTGCTGACACAAATTACCCCCCCCCAAGCTGCACAGAACTTTAAACAGTACAATCGCCTAAAAGGACCTATAGAGGGCGCTTTCTTATATTTTCCCCTCGGTACGCCTGCGTTTACCCCCTCTGGCTGGGCATCCATCTGGAGTTGAGCTGTTTATTGTTTTGACACTCCCAGCAAGACACTGTCTGGGGACCCGGAGGGCCCCCTTTCCTTTTAACACCCCCCACTCCAAATTCCCAGCTTAATGCTGAGATCCTGCAGCCTTACACAACAGCCCATCTAAACGATACGACCACAAGAAAGGACTGTTTTTTCCCGCCCTCTTTCTGAGCCCTGTCATGACTCCCTCGCTTTTCTCCGGGGACGCCCCGGCTCTGAATGGCTGCATTGTCTGAGAGCTGATGTTTCGGCCCACTGACCAACTTCCCACAGTTCTTACGGTCATGAGCTCATAGGTTCAGCACATAAGGACAATGCTGACAGGATCCTCCGGACAGGATAGGTGTCTCTGGCCTGGTGGATCTGCAGGAGAACATGTGGTTGACGGTTTTAACGCTGAGAGTGATGCTCACCTGAAAACTTTTTCACAAATGCAAATGTGATTGACGCTCATTGTGATATTGTTGATATTTGATCGTTGATATTACATTGTGATATTAATATTGTTATTTGGAGTGTAAAATGTACACATTTTCAATATTTTATGGATAAATAGTTCAAAATGAACACTGGCCAAATTAAAGTGTTTGGGAGGCCAAATCAAAACACCGTGTTGTGACTGTTTTTACTAGATTAAATTGTAACGCTTGCAGACAGTTTTTTTCTTTAATGTTCTTCCGCATAAACAAGCTGAAAAAACTAAAGTTATATATAAAATTGTGTTTCAAGTTAATAAAATTTGCCACTGCAAATGATATAACCTACAAACCCACACCGTTTTGGGTGGTAATGAGTATAAAAGCCAAATTGTTTTATATTCATATGCATGTATTATACATACATATATGTACATATATAAAAATATGTTTGTGTGTATCTGTGTGTGTGTATATATATATATATACACACACACACACACACACACACACACACACACAAACCTGCTTAAATACAAATGGCAATATAAACACCAGTTTGTAAAAATTTAAAAACATGTAAAAAGCCACAATGTCTCATGATTCATTTCAATTCAATATAGATGCTTCATTCAAAACATTCATCTGCATGCTCAATATAATCACATAAGACCGATAATATTTGGGTCACCATTAGTAGCTAACCGGAGGACAGTTCCAGTTTTTTATTCAGCATTTGCTGACCCCAGATCAGCCCCCGGGGCTGCATTATTCTGTGGCTCTACACAGGAGCTATGGAGTCAAATGGAGTCATCAAATTAGATGCATACAAGGAAAACTGACAGCAAATATACTGATCTGAAATCAGTCTATCCTGACCTCATACTGACCATAGGTTTTGTCTAGTAAAACAGCAAGGCTGATCCTGAATCAGCTTGCAGTGCGAGACGCTGTTATTGACACCCACTCTTACGCCTACCAGTTAAACGCTAATGCACACGGCCATATGAATAACGTTGCATTGATGGGAAAAATGCAGAAGGGCACATCGGCACCAACACAACAGTGATGCGCCTTCGAAAAAAAAAGAATCGATGCATATTCATTCACTGACGACTGAGAGAGAAAAGTGAATTTTAAATAAACTTGAATTCTTTGTTAATATATGGATGTTAATCCAGTCGTTTTGTGAATTGTCAGTTTGTACGGTAAAAATGTTTCTGCCACCAAGACAGAATGTGTTTTGTTTTGTCAGTAGAATAACACAGTGATAATTCTGAGTGCTGTTTACACTTCAATCAGTTCTTAAGAAAAGGAAAGAGAAGTCACCATAGTAACTGTTTGTACAAAGGGTAGTTGAAGTAACCTGCTATGAATGCTGTCAATTTATTCACCCTTATTTTGCTACAAACCCACGTGACCTTCTAGGAAACGCAAATAAAACCATTTTGTAGAATGTTCCGGAAGCTTGTTTTAAAACAAACTATTGCCCAATAGCTTTTCATTGTAAGTGCATAAAGGTTAATGCTTGTTGTTTGTATATACAGTTGTTTTCATGTTTATTTGTTGTTTATACAGCCGGATAAGATTTCCTTTTGTTATCGTTATTTATTCAAAATACTGCACTTACGATTTACTACTACTCGTCTGACGAAAGTCATACAGGCTTGTGTGAATACGAATTTTCATAGTGAATATTTCATTTTAACTGTGCACGTAAAAAAAATAAAACATCAATATATACAGAAATACAAAGTGAAATGTAGCAGTCATCTGTCCTCACAGACTCCGGACGCAGCGTTTGCTTTTTAAAATAGTTGTCTTTTTATTCGTGAATTTACGTCGATTAGCAATACATCTAAAAGCAAGTCAAAATATTCGTTAAATATTTTATATATAATTTCACAGGTCACAGAACAAGGTGCGAAAGTGGTCAGACGGGGGTCACGAGAAAAATAGAAGTGATTCGCATTTCTCGGAGCGAGAAACTTTAATGCTAGTAAGATATTTCCAAGGCACGGCTCTCTGTAAACTAAACTTTCAAGCAAATCTATGGTGCAATATGGGAAATGAAATACAAAATGCGAAACGGGAAATGGCAATGGAATTAAAAGCAATAGAACAAGTTAATCTACCTACCCGCCCCGGCTATCTCTACCTAAACTTACACCCGGTCGAGCTTTAAATGGGTTTAATCAATGTCTGGCCCACGTTCAAAACCACATGCAATCTAGACAGCTTAGAAGCCTCTCTCTCTCTCTCTCTCTCCCTCCCTCTTCATGCCCAAGCCTGTACTTCACATTGCCCACTGGGATACGTCACGCTCTGTGGCGCTGTCTGCCCCCTCTGGGAGAATAAGGCAACTACATTAGGGTCCGATGGAGTTCAAATGGAGGTCACATTAACCCCTGCTAATCTGGAAATCATAAGAGATTAATTTATGGTGACAAACTCACAGGGGAAGGGCACTTTAAAACAGGCAAAAACAAGAGACCCCTGACCTCATGGCAGTCAGCTTACATTTGACAGAGATGTGGAAACCCATACCAGTTAATTAAACAATTAAACAAAAACACAGACCTGCTATTGGCACTCTGTAACGCCATTTCTCAGGTAACCATAGTAACACAAACATCAGATGGATGGTTATGGGGTGAATTATGACTGTCATAAGGTGTCTTAATGAGTGACTTACAATAATGATGTCCTCCAGACTCCATAATAGCCCAGAATAAACCTCCATGAAGAAATGTAAACCAGTTTGTATGAACACAATAATCAGAATTGAACTTTAATCCACCAAACCTAGTTGCAGCTGACTTGCTTTGAGACCCAAACACTTTTTCCAAAAATACAGTTTACAGATAAATGTATTTTTTCCCTCTCCACTCTTTTTCAACACGCCAAAAACATTTCTCAGCATTTCATAGCCATATTTCAGAGTTCGGTCTCTTAAACCTCCCTCAGCTTCTGATATTATCCATAGATTCATTCCATATATAATTATATACCACAATAAAAAAAGTGCAGCAGAAAAATATTATATATTTATATATAATCAACATCATTCCAGTTTTCATATATTTTTGTTACGTGTGTGTTTAGTAATCTGAGCTACTACATGATCGAGAACTCGAGGAACCGTTACATGATCAGCCCTATAAATTCTTAAAACATGCTTAACAAGTTCGTTTTAAAGTATAGAAATGAGTATAAAACTGAATGGATAAAAATGAAATTGCATTCAAATAAAAAAAGTTACCAAGAGATGATCGGCTGTTTGCGACTCAAAATGCGAGACAGGATTATAGTCACTAAAACGTGATTGATTTGCATACGATTTGCTTTTAAAACATTTTGTTTGGCAAAGAACAGTATCGGTGCGGCTCCACGCCAGATTTTTGCGCGTACAGGTCGCGGCTGCTAGTCTTGGCTAACTTCACACCCATTTCTTCAGCGATTACAGGCGGCGTATGAAAATAAAAAAGAAACCCGGTTAAAATAACCCCAGATCTGTTTCCAGTGTGATTCTTTAGCGTCTCCCGCGTAGTGTAACCAAATACAATCTCCATCCACCTACAGCTGGAGCAAAAACAACTACCTCAAGAGATGATGTGGGTCTAAAAAGGGGCTCATAAAAGGTTCTGTATGTATCTCACAAACATACAGTGTGGAAAAGATAAACAATGCAGTCATCGATGAGGTTTATAAATCGGGAAACAACGTCCAGGTATGTCTGTTGTGTTTTCAGTCTTTTCTGTCAGGTGGGAGGAGCCTGTTTTCCTGGAGTTTCCGCTTCCTGTTTAAATTGGTTTGTGGAACGCCGCTAAACAGAGAGGCGACTCTGTCTATTCATCTCCCAATCGACCCAAAAATGTGCCGCGTCTTTTATCAAACGACCATTAAAAAATTATTAAAAAACAAAAAATTATTAAAAGAACTTAAAAACAAATTGCATCGACAGACAGACACACGGGCTCTCTCTCCTTTAAGCTTCCACCTTCTCTTTCTTTTTGTTCTTCTTTAGGAAAGACGGAGTTCGGAACTTCTTCTTCTTCTTGTTGGGAGATTTGGAGGGCGAGCTCTCGGGCGTCAGAGCCTCCTCGATCCTCTCCGCGGGCCGCGCGTCCACGTTTTCTTTCTCGACGCTCTCTGCGCTGGTGGTCAGCTGACTCGTGCGCTTGACGAGCTCGTCCTCGTCGCCGTGATGGTCTTTGCCGTTCAGCAGCACGCCGGTGTGATTCTCTGCATCAGAAACGAACGAGAGTACGAGAAATCAATCCACGTTATAACAAAAGTGATTCAAGCACTTACGTTGAACTTAACAGTATTTAACGATAGAATTACTATAATATTCATCAATAGTTAATGTAGCTTTATTAGACGCTGGCAGCCCTTAGCACTGGTTCGTTAAATTAATAATGTTGTGTAATTGACCGATTGAGTTTTTGCATTACAGTGACATCAGCTCATCTGATTGGATGAGACGTTTTTTTTGCTGACATACGCACATCTGTGGCCGCATACCAATCGATTCCAGATTAAGTTGTTTAATTATATATACCAAAAACTTGTTTATTATTAGTGTTAATGAAAAGTGTAAGTAGTTTTTCTTATATGGTTTATCTCTACATCCATTATCTGTTGTAAAAATGATTATATAGCTCAACTTACTGCTTTATTTGACTTTAAGGGCCTACCGGAGTCCTCCGCAGCTGATTTTACTGCACAGTTTATTACGAGCTATATGAATATTTGATAGAGATTTTTAAATATCCGATTCTCTTTTAAATTAGTAACGTCTAAGGTCAAAGAAGTTAAAAACGGCACTATCATTACAATTAGCTGTGGGGCAAATGTTCATGACCTACACTTCAGGTAAATGATTCATTTGTCCTCTATTGTTCCTCGGTTATGATCTTATCAGTGTCATGTAATATGTCCGATTGGGTAACTTGCATTTTGATGCAACTAGTTCAGACGTATCTTGTTACTACACTTCACGTAACTCTATCCCCGCCGTGTGTCTTTAGTTTATATAAAGCTTTAGCTTCGGTTTATATAACTCTCTCTATCAAGCTGATGTAAGCGTCCCAGCTTTTCCTACGAAAGGAGCCGACAAAATTGCTTCTCGTACGTGACTAAGACATTACGACGGAAGGGTGAGGTAACATCCTGCTAGACGCTTTACAACATCAATTCTTATCCAATGCGTGATTTTTCTGCTGTATTATTATGCATTTACATTTTACATTTATGAATTTGGCAGATGCTTTTATCCAAAGCGACTTACATTGCATTATACTACACATTGTCTCTAAGTATGTGCAATCCCTGGGATAGAACCCATGACCTTGGCGTTGTTAACGCCATCCTCTAACCACTGAGCTACAGGAAAGCTGTATGCAACTATCATAGTGTCTTGTCTTTGCTTAACGCTACAGTGGTGAACATCTTCCCCTAGAATTAGCCGGATACTCCCATTGATGATGCGAACTCGCCGCTCGAAGTCAAATACGTGGAAAACAATCGGAGGGCCAAGTAAGGGGGTTGTGGGGGAGGGTGGCTTTCTGCTTCAGATGGACCAATTAAAGTGAGTCTAAATGATTTAGGAGCCCAAACACATTAGAGTGAACAGACACGCATCACAGTTGCGGGTCAAAGAGGCAGCTGCTGTATTCAGACTGATGTACCTTCTCTGGCTGGAGTGGTTTGCGGAGACTGAGTTTGGGAGACGGACTGCGACAGTGTGGACGCGTCGTCTGATGTGAGTTGCTCGTCATCTGCAGGGCGAGTTAGTTGTTGAACAGACAGACAGACAGGCAGGCAGACAGACAGGCAGGCAGGGAGACACACATTAGAGAAAGGTTAGACACATTAGAGGACATGCAGACGACTCTCTCAGACAGTCATCCATCTTAGTTCTATATGTTCTACATGTTAGTTTCACACGTATGTGTGTTTCGAAACTATATTGATTATAGCTGTAGGGAGCACGGAGATATCTCATTAGCATCGACTGGTTTGCATTTAAGTGTGATTGCTAGAACAGGAAATTGTGTTTTGGAAACAGAAAAGGGGGTCATGCGTTTCAGTGGCGTTTGGAAGGAGACGCAGGTCTGTGAGTGTGTTTTACCTTCCAGGCCGAGGCGCTGACGTTCCACTTGTTTCTGGTAATCCTGCAGCTCTTTCTCGATGAGTTCACTAAAGGGGTTTGGAGGGAGTGGGCCGCTCTGTTCTTCGTCATCGCCCATGTACGGCTGCACGTGTGTGTGCGTGGGCAGAGAGCACAAAATAAGATTGGGCAGTAACATCTAAGTGCATCTGTTATGAAATGAGGCCTATACAGAAAACACAAACAGCTCGGAAAATGTTAAACTTGTGCTCCAACGCACGAACGCGCGTTTAATATTATGCATTAAATGCAACAAAAAAATTCACAAAAATGCATTCAATAATATGCTAAATTGTGATTCACAAGTTTGATGGAAAGGAAGAAACAGTGCAAATCCACACACATCAATAATAAATACAAAGAAAACCCATCATCATAATCATAAAGAATACCACTTCATGCAGACATTAAGAGTGGACAGTATGAGCACAATCTTAAACTCAAACCATAATATATTACATCACAGTAACAGTATGTTATAACAGTTTTGGCATTTAACCAATGAAGTTTATCTTCAAATCTTACTGTTTTTGTAAACCATTACTGGTACCAACGTCTGGATAAGCCAGTGAATAAATGGTACTTCATATATGTATGCAATACCGCCCAGCCCTAGCAAACATCTGCAAACTGTGATTGTTATTTTTAACAAACATAATAACAGACAACAAACCCTTAAATGTACCTTCACTGGTAACTGCTCCTTCATTAAAAAAATAAAATAAAATAAAGCTTTATAAGACTCTGTCTTATCCCCATATACTGGACACATTTCACACACAGAATTTTCATGCGAGGCTTCTGATGAGAACAAATGAAGATCTGGCGCCACCTAGAGACGCATCTGGGATTTACACTGGGTTTATGGGTGATGCGGTTCTGACACTCACCGGCGGTCTTTCCACCACGATTCCTGCCAGACGCTGTGACTGCGGGCCGGCTGTCATCATGTCAAAGCGGTTCTGCTCACGGATCTATGAAAACCACAGAGAAGCTTGAATCGGTACCCGAATGACTAAACGTTTGCCGACATTAGCTGTATTTTCAGCTCAGAAGTGAGAACGAATATCTTGAGGGTTTTAGGACTAGCTTCTTTTAGTTTCAATGAATGAGTGTTGCGCTAAATGCTTTCATGCACATACAGTTTACCTTATTTCTCCTCTCCAGGACGTCTGTGGGGTTTGTGTTCAGAGGGACAAACTGGTTGGGATCTTCAATGCGGATCGGAGTCCCGCTTGTGTTGTTCCTCTCATCTGACTTCATCCACTGCAGAAAGGGAGCGAAAACATTTGAGTACAAAGCGGAATTCTAGAATCCTAGAGTAGAATTCCAGAGTAGAATCGGGTGTAAATCAGAAGTAAATTCTAAAGCATAAACCAGGAGCAGAATTCCAGAGTAGAATGTAAGTGTATAAATCAGGAATAGAATTTCAGAATAGAATCTAGGGTATAAAAAGCAGCCGAATTCTGGAGTAGAATTCAAGGGTATAAATCTAGAATAGAGTTCTGGAATATAAAACAATTTTACAGGGTTAATTTAGAATGCAGAGGTAATTTAACACATAATTTTTCATTTTTTAGCCTTGCAAAATGACCAACATAGTTCTAGATTTGGGTAATGTGGCTCAAACTGGCTTTCCAAATAAACATTACAGTTAGTTGCTTACAGTTAAAATGTTAGCAACTGGAATTCCTTTGACTGGAACACACCCTTTCAGATATGCAAACAAGTTTTTTATATATATTTCAAATATTTGCATTGTGCTTAGTGCAAAAATTCACTTTGCACTGTTTAATGCTTGATTTAAATAGTTCTTTACAGTTTACCTTTAGCTGTAATACAATAAAAACACTAGAGGGCAGTTTAACATTAAACTTAGACACAATGGCTCACACAATTCCAGTTAACAAACACGTCTTTCACTCTTAACATGCGGAAGACTCGGGAAATGTTCAGGTTCTGCAATGATGACAGAATTATGAGTTAATTCTGTCAGTAGCTACACCATGACAAAACTCTCGGGGAAAAACACATTCCTGCTTTCTGTAACTGAAAATCTACCAGCAGACCATTTGTGAAGCAATTAACACTAAGACTAAATTGCACAAACGTTTATTAAAAACAGAGTGTGTTTTACTTAACTTTTAAATCTCAAAATAACAGCTGATTTTGATTCACTGTGCACTATGACAGACCGCGCGTCACTCTCACCAATGTTTTGGTGCGTCCGTTCTCCTCACGGTCTCCCTCCGTCACGTTAACCTTCATGTAGCAGTTGGGAGAATTGAGCCAGCGCGTTTTCTCTCTCTGCTGTCGCTGCTGCAACAACCGCTGAGGGAAACGCGGAGCGTCGGCGTCGTCGTCGAACGTGAACGCCGTTACCGTTGCCGGGATCTCCACTTCGCTTTTGTGTCGTGGTTTCTCTCGTACGATGGGGTGGCGGTACGTGTAGCCAGTTCTATAACCCTGAAAATATTGCGAGAAAAACCGATAAAACTCAAAATTATTTTAATAAACCACATTACAAGGTTTAGTGTTTATATCAAACTATAATGAAGACCAGACCAAACGTAAATATTATAAATATTTATATAAATTATAAATAAATATTATTCAACGTTATTTTTATATTGTTTTTATATAAATATATAAAAGGAGTACAAATTAACGAACATAAGGTAAAACTACGAACCTGCATTAAAGTTAAACCAAAAACTTCTAAATTATTTTAGTTTTTGTATTATCCATATATTTGAATTAGTTTCATTTTATTAATATAATTCACTAATCTGCCTTTATACAATCAGCGTAGCCTGTCAGAGGAACCACCCTATTGGACAAGCTGCCATAGGACACATCCTCAGACGACAAGAACACAATGAAGAGAGGACGTGACCCATCCTTTAATCGTTCAATTACTGCCTTCACAGATAAACGACTCGAAGGCTTTTATGAATGAGACCAATGAATAATTCAACGGCTTAAATTGTTTTTTAATATAATGAGCTGCGCTTGGAAAATGAATTTGTTGAAGGTCCAAAAAACAGTCGATGACACTAGATACGATATTAGAAGGAGGGACGCGCAAATACAGTAAGTAAAAACGGTAAGCGCCCGTATCCGATGAATAAGTAGGAAAATCTCTCGGTTCATTGCGCGTGACCGCGGCTCTCAGAGTCTCTGTAGCAGCTCGCTGAGCGACAGACCGTATCATTATCATCTCCGAGTTTATTCCTCTTCCACATCACTCCATTCTTCTGCCTCGGCGGAGAAAACAGACTTTCCAAACGCCTGCATTCCTCTCGCAGGGAGAGAGACACAGGGCCGTATGCACAGCTGGAGAAGGAGAGAGATGGATAGAGCAGACAGAGAAGGGAGTTTTGGCAGGAGTGCTCTTCAACTCTCGCTCTTTCATTTCGTCTGTCATCTTTTTTCCACACCGATAATTCCTGTCATTAAGCCACTTGGTCTGAAAGTGACTTACAGTGCACTTGGTCACATGGGCTGAACATGTGCCATGCTAATGAACACCACAGTGATGCGTTCCTGTACCTTCCGGTTCTTAGTTATGAGTTTTAGCCACTACACTGAACCAACCCATTTAAATCCGCTAAATCACACAGTCTCTGACAGAAAAGGCTTAAAAGGGAATTTACTGTGTGCACCCACAAAGAGCAGCAAAATACATCAAGTGCCACTGTTTCGCTGGACTAAGTGCACTAAAGAAAATGGACTGATTTATGAGAAAAGAGTCTTTAAATGAGAAAGGGGTCGGGCGAGTTACAATGGCTCAGTTTGCCCCTGCTGGTAGATAACTACTCTTATTCTGGAGGCAAAACGACTTTGTTTATTATACTCACTGCACATAATCTATTATACTATAGTGTATCATTTTGAGAGTGATTAAATAGGACACTCCCAGCTCAGTGCTAGCCCAGCAACCGCCTTGCTAACAGTTTTCATCCTGCATTAAACACGCACCCGGCAGGTTGGGCCGCATATGGGCTTTATTGTAATCTACACACATACCAGGTTATCCAGCATTCTCATGAGTGACTCAAACTCCAGCTCCCCCAGCCTCCACTTGTGCTGAGAGCCCATGCTGACTCCTGTCTCTGCTACTCCCTGCGTACGGGGTTTAAACTTCTCCAGATCTAACACGATCAGGTTCTCCATTCCCCCTGCACACGAGATGGCATTCACCTACAGATTGTGAGAGAGAGAGAGCGAGACAGAGAGAGCGAGACAGAGAGAGCGAGACACAGAGAGCGAGACACAGAGAGCGAGACACAGAGAGCGCAAGACAGAGAGAGAGCAAGACAGAGAGACACAGAGAGCGAGACACAGAAAGCGAGACACAGAGAGCGAGACACAGAGGGCGAGACACAGAGGGCGAGACACAGAGGGCGAGACACAGAGGGCGAGACACAGAGGGCGAGACAGAGAGAGAGAGCGAGCGAGACACAGAGAGCAAGACACAGAGAGAGAGAGTGAGCGAGACAGAGAGAGAGTGAGCAAGACAGAGAGAGAGCGAGACAGAGAGAGAGCGAGACAGAGAGAGAGCGAGACAGAGAGAGAGCGAGACAGAGAGAGAGCGAGACAGAGAGAGAGCGAGACAGAGGCCTTTTTTACTACTAGGAATCTATGAGACAAAGTTGGTTTAGTTTGATTTTCGGCAGGTTTTTCAAGTTGACAAAGTTATCCGTGTGTTGGAAAAAAAAGCATAAATCCAATCGAGACGTTCAAAACATTCCCGTCTGGGTCGGGTCATATTTTTCCAGGATCTGAAGTGATTTACCTGAATTTCACAAGCGAACTGAGCGTTGTAAATATAGTGAAAGGCCTCTTCAATGGTCTCCCCGAGAGCAACGACCCCATGATTCCTCAACACCAACACCTGACACACACGTAAGAAACAACAAGTACACTTATATAGAGAGAATTGTTATACATCACCTACATACTCAATGGAGACCTTAAACCTTGCAGCTAGAAAGTCGCATTACAGAGATTTGTTCGGTAGGAGAGTCAATAGTGTTTGTGGTTTACTTTAGCTGTGGGTCCGAGAGCTTTCTGGAGCTCCAGGCGCTCTTCCTGCTCATCCAGACTGCCGTGATAGTTCAAGTAGGCGATGTCACCCAAGATCAGAGCCTCCTGAGAGATGGGCAGAAGGCCGCACTTCATGGACGACACCTGATGAGATATAAAAGAGAGAGATTAACGCAGGAAGCGTCGTCAAATTAAATGAAAAGCATTACAGTCGGGGCTGGCTGAATTTTCCAGAATGCTGCGGGTGAACGCTTACAGCGGCGGTGGCGGGCGTGCGTATGTGAACGATGCAGCGCACGTCGGGTCTGATGGAGTAGATGGCGGTGTGCGGGCTGAAGCCGGCGGGGTCGACCTGCAGGTTGGTGGAGCCCTGATCCACCACATCACCGAGAATATTCACCTTCACCTGAAACACAGGAAAAATACAAAATAAAGACAGGACGTCAAAACTTACTAATGCTAATGCTAAGGCTACTGTACTGCTGATGTTTGAATAAATTCAAAAACTATTTAAGTTTAAAAACTATTTTTTACTTTCTAATTCTACGGGCTAAATGTCAGATGTAGTTTTTATGACCTCAAATTAAGTTAAGACTATAGAATGCATTATTTCTTTCCCTTATAAATTCAGTGTATATATAGTATCGTTAAATCTTGATGTTGAATTCAAAGACTTGGACATGTTATGCATTGATGGCCCTTACACGCAGTAATATCAGCAAACAAACCACAGCATGAGGACACAGACCTTCATAATCACATCAGGACAAAACACAACCTACTCTCGTTTCCCAACAACCCGGATGCTGTAATCAGAGGGATGAACTGATAACCGTTGGATGATTTGGTTAATGTTCACTAATAAGCCTCTAGTTCCTTCTACCCTCGAGAAATAAAGATTAAAAAAAATTGGGAAGTTTACAGCTAACGGTCTGCAAACCGACACACATTTACTATTATTTAAAAATCACACGTTTTTATTTATCTGTATAAATGATTCAGCGATCAGCAGTTACGTAAGACTAATGCTATGCAGAGAGAGACACAGACCGCTGGATCGATCGTTCTGTCTGTGTCTGCGAGTTAATGGAACTGCTGGTGCATGTTTAATTCCACCCCAGCATCACATGTTGGTACTGTAATGGACCACCCATAACGCCCTTGACATGCCATCCAAACCGTGTCCCGTAATACCAACAGCCCAAAATAAACACACTGTACTCTAACAAGCCCAGACTGCTGTCCACACTCGCAGCTCCACATATGGATGGACCCAAACATGTGATCCGACACGAAAACAAACTTCCAGTCGTAATCTTGAGATCTTTTCATTAGTCGTTTTAATTAACTCCGCCCACAGGAAGTTTGACGACTTTATACTTTATACTGACAAGAGCAGAACATGAAAGAAAACTTAACATTAGTCACAACAGAAACAAACAAAGATCATAGATCCCTCTGGTTTTATTTGGAGAGTTAGTCTTTAGGCTATGAAATAATAAATGATAAGAGCAGGGTAAACAGCACACTATTACATCTGTAATGGTTTGATTAGTGTGGGTTTGTTTTTTATGGCTGTCCTCTCCTTCACCTTTGCGGTTAAACAATGCAGCAAAAACATGCAACTAGCTATTACATGTCATATAACGCAGGCCAATAAAGTCGACGACTGATGTTCGCAATAGGCTGAAAGTGAAAATCAGCGCTCAGATTCGATCGCAAGTTACAGCTTCCAGTTACACATTTATACAGTTAAACATTTGGAACCGTTTACAGTCGTTTCATAAACAGCCGCCTCGGGCCACATTACGCAATTTTAATTACTTACATTTCCAAAGCAAGGATCACTGTTGTTATTGCTTTGAGGGACCTGAACAAACCCCCCCTTAAGTAATACACTATGGTGTGTAAGTCATCCCACAAATGTGCATATGTGATGTGGCCATAAATGATATCTCAGATTGGTGGCCACTTTTGGTGCCTATTTAACCAACCATTTAATTAACACCCAGAGAAAAAACCATAGAAACCACATAACAATGCAATATAAACCTCAGAACAACCCAGCCACTGTGAAGCAACATCCACAAAAACAGAACCCAAAAGAGCCTAGCAACCTACCAATGACTTCTGCATGGGAAAGCATTACTCACAATTTCTGCAGAATTTTAGCATTAACACTAGTGTGTTAAGTGCTACGAGAGCAAAGCGTTCACATCAGAGAGTGAAAGTGACAGATCTTGTTAATAAAACTGACCCAGATTGCTGGCCCCATTCCAGTGGGCGCCGAACCCAACAGCCACGCCCACAGTTATCTGACTGTGTCAGCAACACTGACATCACAGACAGACAGACAGACAGACAGACTGGGACAAAACAGCCTGTATGTTCCACCTATGCCATGCAGATTAGCCTTTATCTCTGTCTCACTGTCTGTGCCACACAGACTCACATGTACACACACAAAATAAACAGAACTGGACAAACCTGTACTGGCTTTCTTCCACAATATAAAGGTCAAAATCCCCAGATTACAACTTATACATAACCTGGAGCATGACCAAAGAAATGAGTCGTGCTCACAAACTGCCTCTTATAAACGCAATCAAAAAGTTGGCGCGAGTTTGCATTCTTTTATGACTGAGACAAGCGTGTTTGCTATGGCAACTGCACTTATTCACTCCTAAATCACAATACAACGCCGTGCAGCATTACACAGCACTCACCAGAACAAGCGCGCGAGTCAAATGCAGAAACTGCTACTGCTGCTGCTGCTGCACCTCTGCCGCTGTCATTGATTCGCTCATGCCGCTGGATACGCTACTATTAAAGTAGCTAGCTATAAACATCATCAGTTTAACGACTATTATTGTGTTTAGCAAGTTTCTCTTTGAACTGTTACTTGCCTACTTGCCTGGCACTACGAATTGTGCTTTGGCATGTCCAAATGTAACGAAACTAAATTGAATAGAGTATGTTTTGGGTTTTATCGGATGACTGAGGAGTTTTCAATCCATTCTGGTTCCAGATCCAGTCTGGACAAGTGTAGACAAATCAACCGGCCATCTGGATTGACAATTCCAGATTACCCTTCACCCAACACTATACTTAAAAAATACTAAACATGATGAGCTACAGACACTGAAAGCTCATTTCTGACATAAACACAGGCTAGCATTTCAGGGAATCTGAAACTAACTCGGAGATTTCAAAGAAATAATTGGCTGATGAAGCAGATGTCAAAGTTGGCAACGAGAGAGTTTAGTCAAGGTCTGCCAACACTTTTGGGCTTTGCGGCTGGTATAGAAAAAAAAATCCCACAAGCACAGCAAAACAGCAACAGACAAACACATACTGTTTACTTATCAAACGGGTAAACCCAAAACAAAAACTATTACCTGAAGCTCCTGAAAACAGAAGCATCAAATAATGATTTATTTGACCATTTATCCAACATAATCCATAACTGACAAATCCCAAAACACAAAAATGAGCAACGCTCCAGTCAATATTTTAAGTCTGGATAGGAATGTGAGTTCAGAGTAAGGCTGATGTTCACAGTGTCCTGGCAGCCCTCTGACGTGACTCTAGAACTGTTCCCAGACCTGCTATCAGACTCTTCTGTGATAATAAGGCAGGACAGGCAGCTTCTCACCAGATTGGAGGCAGAGGCCTCGGCGAAGGACAGTCCTCTGGGGATTATGAGGATATGATCCTGCTCCTTACTGACTCGAACCTACAACACACAAACAAACACCGGCCGCAGCAGCTTGTTTATCTTCTGTGGAACAACAAGATTTCTGATAAAGACTTTTTTTTAAATTATTCATGAAGCGATGAAAAACATGGACATTTCAGTTGTTTTCTACAGAAAAGCAGACGGCTGTGCTCTTACTGTAACGTAACAGCTTGCGAAGTGAGCCCAGCTGAACAGGTCCACTAGTCTGTAGAGACTGGCCAGTTTACAGCGAATCTGTCTCTCTCCCTTCACCATAGTGCCGGACTCCGCAGCGAACATGTCGTTTATTGGCGTCACCATGCCCAAACCTGCATAAACATAATTAATATTTCAGTCGGAGATCGTGGCATTTAGTTCAACTCACAGAAACATGAGCACCGAACTGCTGTATTAATGTACTCACGGATGCTAATCTCATTCGGACTCTAAAAATAACCAGTGTCCTGGTGAGGAGATAATTACCTCAGGAGATCTAAGTAGACTCTGATACGCCTGAACCTAATTACGATGCTTCATTAAGTTTATACAGCTAAACACTGGCGAACAGGATAACTGTAATTTCTTTACCGTAGCTTACTAATGACCATTAGGGATTCCAGTCAAATACATCAAGCAAATATAATAAATGCACTATTAACAGTAATAAAACTCTGAGAAGCAGGAGCCAGTAAACACAACTACCAGAACTACTGCCAGTAAAGACCATAATATATTTTAATACTACGGTTCAATTAGCACTTAAGCCAGTTAACAATACATAGAACTCTAGATAACTGAACATTCTAGAACTCTGTAAGCAATAGATTAGTTACTGTAGAAGGTTTGGGCAGACTGTGGACATTTACAATGTGAACTTACTTTACAGTATTTCGACACAGTACATCAAACTCTAATTTCAAAGGAACCAGAAAGGTCCTGTGTTCATAAATCTATTGCCCGTGTGGAGTTCTGTGATCTGATGTTTCACAAATTCGTTTTACACAGCACAGTGAAGAGAGAAAACAGACATGTGTGTGAAGAAATGGATGGGTCTGAAGGCAACGATTTTCCTGAGCTGGTCGGTCATACTCCCTCCATCAATTGTGTGTTTATGGAATCAGCTTTTATTTAGCGATCGTGAGTGGAGCATTCTGGGAAACTGGAGGACGATGTGTCGCATGTAGAGGCGTGCTGATACTTACTGAGAGGGGAGGTGGAGAAACCGGCTACGGAGCTGGTCATGAAGAAGTCTGCGATCTGCCGCAGGGCGAGCAGTCCTGACGGGTCGTTCCCCTTATTCATCTGTTCCTGGATCAGCCCCTCCAGCTCATCTCTAAATGCCTGAGAGAGAGAGAGAGAGAGAGAGAGAGAGAGTGTGTGTGTGTGAGACAAGTCTATTTTCTATCTAATGAGAGCTAGACCTGAAGTGTATAACAGACACACATAATCCTCTCAAGCACGTTTAAATCTTCACGTGCACACACAGTTTGTTCCACATGTAACTTGACAACACAACTAGTTAAATCTATTAACCCAGAGATGTACTCCATTCACTCTTAAGAGCCAGATGAGGCCAAACAGAAGATGTGATGTTCTCTACAGATGAACACGAGGCTGTTCAACATGTTGTACTTTCCTATGTACTTTTCTTACTCGTTTTCAAAATCAGTAGTTTAATTTTTAAGGAACTTTGCAGCATGAAGTATTTTCAATGTTTAGGGATGCAAACGTACGAAAAGTAATGACAGCATTTTTATGTTTGTTGATAATAATTTCCGTCATTTAGAGAAAGACAATAAATCTTCTTGCCATCCCTACCCCTCAAAAGCCTGTTGTCAAATTTTAAGATAACTACAAACTCCGACATCGTAATTACAAAAACTGTAAAATTATCTGAAGGGAAAACATGAACATTTGTCTATGAAAATAAATTTGGTTCCAGTATTGACAACAGAGCCATTTCTGAACAGTATGAGCTTATGATAATACAGCATGATCTTAATACATTACAATGCTCCTCGGTAAGATGTGCCGTCATTCTGCACACCTGCTCTGAGTCTCACAGACACTGAATGATCAAAGAGTTCAGACTCACAACAAGATGACAAAATGAATCGACAGGATCAACAGACATTGACTGAGTGCTCATGTTACAGGTAATGACAGGGGAGAGAGTCCACACTGACCCAGCGTCTCTTATAATAACGCTTCATACTTCTGTCCAAAAACACACACCACACACTCAACAGGTGTGAGGAACAGGATGTAATCTGAGGCATGTATAACTTCACTGATTTCAACACTGTATAAAAGACGACTTCTGCTAGACAGACATCTGCTAATTCAATGCTTTCTGTATGGTCGGTCATGGACCAGCGCTGCTGTGCAATTATCTGAATAAGTATTTTGTCATGCCATATTGTGGTATCAATCATTTCAAATAATCCCACCACTAAACGGCACATTAAAACTCAAACTTGGCCAGAAAGACTTACGATAGACCAGTTTAAGTCCAGCTTCCAAAGCTCATGATCAATTCCGGCCCGGGCTGCAGCATTTGGCCAATCGGTGAGCTCCATAAAGCACTTTAACAACCCACCACAGGGGCATACTAACACACACCACAGGCTGGATAGAATGAGCCAAAGAACTGCTCTGCCCCTTTGTGTCATTTCCATAATGACAGAAGCCATGGGGAAGTGGGCGTGGCATTTGTGGGCGTGCCTGTGCAGACAGTGCTGGCCAAACTCTCACAGAGAACGTGTGTTTGTGTGTGTGTGTGTGGGGCTCGCTTGTTCTTGCGGTCTGCCGAGGCTTGATTATCTAATTTGCGGTGAAACACACAAGGTGGGAATCAAATAAAATTGGCCTTAAGTTTGTTTGGGTATGAATGAGAGTTTAGTATTACCACACTGCTCCACAAACACTGAAACAAACATGACAGCAAGACGAAACAGATATAAAACGAAAGACGAGGTTTGTTCAATACTAACCCTGAATATTAGCAACAGTAATCATAACACCAGGCCATTTGCCCTCGGCATACCAGACATTTGTACAAGCAGCCAAGCTCCTGGATCAGGTTCACTGCGGGCAAGTTTAGATCAGTGAGGTGCTTTTAAGGTGAACGACATGTAGGATGAACCACAGAAAACCATCATTTCCCTAACAACTCACAGCAAATGTGCTTGCACAGCGGCAGCACGAAAACACATTAACATGCCTGTGCTTGTCGTCAGATCAAAGCGGCAACAATCTCACCTTATCTCAACACAAACGCACCCTAACTATATTAATATTAAACCATAGAAATATCACACTTTCATCATGTATAGAGAAACACAAATGGTATTATATGCTCTATACATAGTGTATATACATACTATATACATTATATACCAGATATATTTTATATTTTTGGGTTTGATCATGCCGTGATGCAGGCCAGAGTCACGTGCACCGATTGGCCGTCTGAGAATGTTCTACAGGACTTAATCAGATATGTGGAATCTGCTTTAGATATCAGACGGGCTGCAGTCACTCGTTTACCTCGCTCGATGACCACGCGTCATCTCCTACATGCAAGCGCACGAGTCTAAACCAAGACTGTCTAAGACCTAGCAAACTCGAACCCGATTACTCGTGAGGGTCTCAATTAACCCAAACCACAACGCCCTGGAAAACCGGTTCGATCCAGTGGATGGCATACTTAAACACTCTGGAAAGAAGGAGAGGGAAGTGGAGGAGCCATAAATAGGCAAAGAGAGAAGATGGGATACAAATTTAATTGTATCATAACAGTGTAATATCATTAACATGTTTTTTAACTTCTCTAACCAAACATCAAACAAGCAAAGCTTTTGACACCTAGGAGCAAATTACACACAATTTATTCCACAACCGAAGGTGTTATATTAAACAATATACAACCAATAAATGACACGGCAAAATAGTTATGGTTTAATTACTATGCGAGTGCCGATTTCCTAAATGAGAAGTTACATAAAAACAATTACAAGAGATATCATCATCTGTTTGGGTCTCAAAGGCCGTAACAGCACAGACGATGTCTAGGAATAACAAACTCCGTCATGCCTATAACAGCCTGACCATAAACACAGCCTATAGACAGACATGTAATTTACACGGCTCTCTGTCACACGAACATACACGCAGTGCCACATCAGGAGAGAGAGAGAGAGGGATGAAAGAAAAGCTTGTTGAACCAGTACTGATAGTCCAACAGCAAACACACACACGGTCTTGTGTGACGCTACACCTGCTGTAGACTCTGCCTGGCTTTTCTTCATATGCGCAGAGTGAAGGATGGTTGAGAGAGGTTCAGTGTGTCAGTAACTCTTGTTATGCGCCCGCACAGCTGCTGCTAATAAACCCTGGCCGACTGTAATTAACCTCACTGATACACGGCCTCTGTATTTATCACAGACGCTGAGATTACACTGCTGGCATGAATGTATTTCATGTTTGTGCACTGACACTCGTAGAGCTTTAAGCCTGCAGCTCTTCTCATCGCTCTGTGTGGCTGTTCAATTCAGTATTAAATTAATCTTAATACAAGTAAACTTTGCGATGTAAAATTTGCATGCACAATAGAACCGCATGGGTCGAGGCATTACAGAAAACTCGGTGGCAGAAGTCAGTATTTCCGCTAAAGATTATTTTATTAATTTTACTCATTATTTATGAATGAAGTATATTCTAAACCGAAATGTGTTAGTTGAACTTCAGTAAACATAGTGTAGTGTACTAGAAATATTGTTTTAGGATGAATGAAGTCTAGCTACTACGTAACTTCTGTGGGTGGAGTTTGCCCAGTGCAAACAATCAATAAATCTTTGCGTGAAAGCTGACGGTCATGACAGGAGCTACAGATATAGAGATAACTTCACACAGATCACCATATTCATGTCACCACGTATAATGCTGAAGTCTTGTGGCTAAAACGGTGTGTATTTTTACATTGATTCTACAGTAATGTCTTGCCCCCAAGACTTCTATTGTAATACATTAATCGAACCGTGAGTTTCATTTGTTTTACAAACTAATTGCAGAGTCATAACTATTTTCTGTAGTAGTCAACAGCATGTCACAGATCTACTAGAGCTCAAATTGTATTTAACCCGGAGCATTCCTTTAAACACAGTATGTGTTTGCTGAAATGTCTGTCAGGCCTGTAATTTGTGCGGTATGTTTACTGTATCTCTCTAGCATGTTTACCGTAATCTCGTGTGTGTTCTCTTGTCTGTAGGTCAGAGGTGCTGGGCTGTACTCTGATGCTCTGATTCAGGGCTGATTTAATTTATATGCGAGCGAGTGTATATATGTGCGCGCATCTACGTGTCAAGGTGTGGTCTTCCATATGAGTTTTGTTATGCTGGTGCATCTGTGGCTTTGTGCTAGACTGACGTCACAATAAATACACACACAAACACAATTACCGCCAAAACAAACCTGCTCGTCTGACACAAACAACCCATAAATCTTTCAGTTAATAGAGAGGCACCACAAGGTGCGACCCTTTATGTTCAAAACAAACTTCACAAGCCGTGCCAAACACTGACTGTAAATGTTTGCAGTGGTACGGTGTCGATTCTAAAACACATGGCCTGTAAAATCTAAATGTAAACATTACGTACATTAAAAAGCACATTCTTGCTGATTAAATCTGTTTGTGGAAAATGGAAAAACATCCTTGTTCAGAGCTATAACGTAAAACCAACGTTCAAACAACATTCGCTCGTGTGTTTTTAAAACATACTGGCAGCATCTGGCCCGGGGGTGGGGAGAATCAAGCTACACCGGCTGCACACGCTGCTCGCTTGAGTACAGTCGGCAAGCTGAATGTAAGAGATTTGAATAACGTGCAGAAAACACTCGTTTCGGTGCAATTCGCCGAACGGGTTTCAGTGTAAACATGTTCTTACTGGACTCTGTAAAATCTGTGTCACTCTTTTCTTCTGCTCCATCATGTTGAAGTCCTGTCGCAGGTCCGGAGACATGTTGCGTGCACGCAGGTACTCTGGGTCGTTATCGTTGATGCGGTCGAAGTAGCGCTCCTTTTGCCCCGCGCTGGGAGGGGGAGGGGTCGTCACCACCTCCTGTCTTAACTCTCCACTCATCCTTACTGTTTTCCCCTCTCTAATCTACACCTGGCAAGAGAGAGAGAGAAACAGCTTTAGAGAAAATACAAAACATGAACGCACTCTCACTGAATCAAATGGCCCAGGATTGATTTGACAGGCAAAACAGTCTGGACCTGTAATGCCCCAAGGCTAAACCCATCACACCACACACACACACGTAACAACATCAATCAATATGATCCCCAAACAGGATTTTGCGCTGCACATCACCTAAACTCGCTCGATGAGAGTTTCTCTATTCCCACTGGACTTTGGCTTTGTTTGCCCTCTATGAAAAGACAGGGAGCAAAAAGTGGGCGGTCCTGCCAACAGTGAGGGGTGGCGTCCGGTCAACCGTCAGGAGAGGAACATTATCAGGTTTCTCTCTCACACACACACACGCTATTGTCCCAGCCATGTCGAGTTCTCTGTTTCACAGTGGTGTGAGCAGAGCTGGATAGCATCCAGGCAGAGAACGAAGGAGAGAGAGAGAGACAAAGAGAGAGTGAGGAGAGAGGCTTTATGCTTGAAGACATCTCTCCTCAAGCTGTAGGTAAGAGGCATGTTGGTAGCACAGACAGTATGTGTGTATGCATCCACATCATTCTGCTGGGAAGGTTTGTGCTACTGTGCTACTGACAGCCTGGGTCAGACATACCCAGGCCACAGTAAAGCACATTCACCTGTTCCTTTTCATTCTCAATGCACTCACACTAGCACTCCTCTCTGATTGCCTTGGGGGGGTCTTACCTCTGTTGTACGTTGCTAAGCTGCTTATTCGGGTCAAACGGCACTTGGAAAGGTTAGAGAGAGACTGTTCTGATCAACACACACACACACACACACACACACACATCCCAGGTCAACAAGCCGCTAAACTACACCACACATTTTTACAAGTCCTCAACCATGGAGGTTTAAGAGCAGATAGTCTTCTTAACCAGACTAATACTACTGGAATAGCAACTAATGAATGTATATTACGTTAAAAAAATACTTACATGTATGTATTTGACAGACACTATTTTCCAATGTAACTTACAATCCATTCATAGCATACATCTTATTACAAATTGAACCATGACCTTGGCGTTGCGAGTGAAATGGTCTACCAACCGAGCTACAGGAACACACAGTTATATTTCAGAAAACAAAGTAATGTTAAAGCTGAGAGAACTATTCACCAACACAAATGCAAACTCCTACATTTCCCACAGTCACAACGCTGAAATTTATTACACTGTCAGCGCAACAATCCATGCGCACGCACAGAGAGATCACATGATTCAGCTTATGATGCAATAATCAAATCTAGCGTCTGGCTGACAGAGGACGACTACTGACACACCCACCCTGAAACAGAGGCATAATGCAAAGGCTACCAAGCCTGAAAGACAGAACTTTAAAAATATCCCCAGGTAACAACGAAAGCAACAAGTGGTTGGATATTATGAGATAATGACCGCAGCAGGTCTTCCTTCAAAACATGACAATGTAAATGAACAGACCTTGTCAAAATGTTCACCTCAAAAAAATAAAGTTGTCACCATTTACTAACTCCAACTAATAAATGCTCAAAAAGAGAAAGTCACATTTTAGTCTGTTCTTCACACAGCTGAAAAACGCCGCAGCAAAAACATGTTTTATGACCCACCAAAAATATATAATTATGGGACTAGAACGACAGGGGGGTAAGTTCATGTAATTTGAGTCGAATAATTTTTGCCATCTGCTGAAAATATATGAAAAACATTACGGAATTAAAATCTTCCAGGGAGCAGACATTCATTATGTAATGTTATATAACCTGCCTGTCAATCTCGGTTTATCAAACGGTTTATGTAAACCACCCAACACATAACTCTGGGACATGCTTTTGGTTGTTTACAACTGTCTCTTCTGAAAGGGTGTGTGTGCGCGCAGACAAAAAAGTTCGTCTGTAACGTAGAAAAAGAGGCGGGGTCTCAATTCACATTTTAACAGCTGTTCAGCCTCTGAATACAAGCAGTAATGAACTGCTTTTCTTAGTCACGCGGTGAGATAGCGCCGTCACAATGACGCATACACAGAAAGACACTAGTATTACAATAGCTACACAAGACAACAAAATACACAAAGAGGATCACCAGCAATACGAGTCACAAGAGCATCGTGAAGTCAATGCCTTATATTGAACAGCTTCATGGACACACGGCCTGCATGCAATGACAGAAATCACAGCCCTTATAACATTTGTCACCGACGTGTTAAAACAGATAGACACAATTAACCAAGTGGCATCTGCAAACAAAGTATGCTAGATCTTCTCGCAGAACTGGCTCAGCTTTCCTGTTTTGGATTTACCATACTTTTAATAACGCGATAATACATTTAATGAAGGTATTAATTAAATTAAAGTGTAGTTTGTCACTTTAACTACGAACACATCCAACCCTTTTTGCTTGTGTCGCAAAATAAATGGTGCTTGGTATGCCATCTATGGCAACAACGTTGATACATTTTTAAACATTGTTGAAGTGGTGAAATACCACACTACAGTACGTGCCCCTCATCATCATTGAAAGGAGCTATTCCTTTTTTTATCCTTAGCAGCTCTATGAATAGGACCCAAGAGATTTCCAGACTTCAATCTCAGGAAAGAGTCTCGCGCTCAGAATAGCGGAGTATCAGCGCGCGAGGGGCGTGTGCGCGCGTGATAAACAAAAGCGAAAATCCGCGTGCATACACATTCACATAACGTGAGACGATAAGCTCTCCTTTAAAATCACAAAAATGATTCTCGTGAAGCGCTTTAAACGTGTTAACATCAGTACAATTCACTCTCTCCCGTTCACTCTTCACAGGCAGCGAGATCAATGTTTACATGATTTACTTTAAATCGCCAAACAAGGTTAAACGGCAATATGGAAAAGAGAAAGTGTGCTGTTGTGTGTATTTGTAGTATTTTATAAAGTTAATCCCACCTGTTTGCTCCTCACAGAGTGAAAGTCTAGAGAGCGCTCGAGCGCATCTCTCTCATTCCCGCCTCGTGAATCCCAGATTACCTCAAGAGATTAAACTCGATGAAACAGCTCCAAACTCCACAAACGGCCAGTAAATGCCACTGGATCACAGCGAAAGTGTGACCCCCACACAGCGACACTTATTTAACTGCTTAAAAACGGGGATTTCAGCCGCGGCATGCGTGTACGAGTTTGTTTATGGGACTGGCTTCGTCTGTATAAGTTGCTGCAGGGAGAAACGATCTGAAGCGGTCACGTGCTCGACTTATCCTGCCCCTAACCAAACCAACCAATCAGAGGGCAGGATCTCATTGTGCCCCGCCCACTTGTGTCCGGCTAGAATTAAAGGTCAGTGTTTATGCTGGTGTGTGTGTGTGCGTGTGCGTGTGTGTGTGTGTGTGTGTGTGTGTGAGAGAGAGAGAGAGAGAGAGAGAGAGAGAGATAAAGAGAGAGTGAGGAGATAAAATGATTGTGTTGCCAAGTAGTGCACAGCCATGACACAAATTGTCTGTTACTGAACTATATCCTCATACTTCATATACAAGCAACACACACACACACACATACACAAACAAATCTAAACAGGACTCTAATGAAGTATTAGATTACTTATAAACTACTGTAACCAACTGATCTCAAATTAAAACAAAATACCATAAGCTTTACAAACACAATCTCATGGCAAGGGTTAGGAGTGGACCTTCATGCTTGTTTTATTCATAAACACTTTCGTTGGTGATCATGTCCCTGATGCCGTCGATACAGCTTGACTTGTATTGAACCCGGAACATTCCTTTATCAAAACAAGCAGATGGAAAAAAGCAACTTGCCCACAATCTGCTGTCTAGAGGGTCTGTGGAGACAGTTTATATCACTGATATACTGATAACGACTCTGAGCCCTATCAGATAACCTGCATACTTCCCGCAGTCAGTATGTGATATCAGTAACATCATACTTGACTAGCGCACGAGTCTCAAGGACCCGTGTGCTGCCCTTTCTGTGCCTGCACGAGTAGCGTGAGGTTAAACGCTCGCCTCGCAGTTGACAGGTGTGAATACACAAAGATCGAAATCATAAACTCATAAACCAAAGCCTTTCGTGAGCACATTAAACGTTCTGTACTTTGCACTTTAATTTTACTGCCACTTATGCACAATCTTTCTCAAAACGCCCTTTTCCATGAAAAACAGTAAGCAACACTTAGCAACACCCTAGCAACCACCCAGAAAACATCGGCATTATCCCCTTTATGTTAACTTCTACAGTGAATGCCAGCCTTTAAATATGATTAGCTGTGCTCTGTCCCTGATTAAAGGTGAACAGAACCAATAACCGCATTCATTTAGACCAACACAATATTTAATGCCAGAGAGAGACGGATTCAGACAGACTAGAAATAAATGGCTTCCATGAGACAGTGCTTGACAGGGCAGTGGGAGGACAGTCAGTTTAACTGACAGCCAGAGGACATGGAGGAGTTTCTGTGAACTAGCACAACAGGGCAGAAAACTGTCTAGTCTGGCCTGAAATATGGTTGCACTTTTAATGAGACTGTCTCTCCCTTTCCCATAATTCTCTCTGCCTACTACAAGAAGACTTAAGCAATACCAACAGAATGGGTGAGATTGTGTGTGTGTGTGTACTTCAAAATATTTGCCCTTACATAAACAGGCTCATTCATGTATTCATTCTCTCTCTCTCTCTCTCTCTCTCTCTCTCTCACTCTCTGTCTCTCTCTCTCTCTCTTTCTCTCATCATGTTATCGCGTCAGTCTGTCTGTCTGTCTGCATAACTGTCTACACTTGCATTGTAAAAGATGCAACAAATACATAATCCAAACTAATTCATGTATGCAAAACAAAACCAGACAGCAGTTACAATAAACTGCAGTTTGGTGAAACACTGTTGTAACTGGTCTGCTGTCACACCTTGACACTGATAAGAGATCTTATCAAGAGAGCTTAACAAGGTTTTCACACACAGACTTTGTCGTATCAAATCAGGTCATCATTTCTTATGTTCCTTCAGAGCACCGTTCGGCTTTGTCACACCCTACAGGGAGGCGCAGAATCATTGTGGCTATAGGCTAATATTTAACCAGCTCTGCCTACTGAGCAATGCCAGCTGCGTATGCCGAACAACTCGTCCACACACAAACGCACACATTTAGTGACACAAAAACTACACCTGGACTTAAACATGGAACCAAGATAAGGTCATTAAACTGGTGATATAGCATTTCAGGGAATCATAAATACACAAACACACACTCATAAATACGGTCAGCATGACCTTGATGGCTCAAGAATTGAGCCAAATAAAATGAATCCATTAGAAAACGAGTCGAGGAGATATAAAGAAACATCATGATTCACACGTATGTATCAGAATTTTTTAAGGAACATTTGTAGCGTGGGAGTCTATATATATATATATATAAATAATGAGGAATTTATCGCATGGATCTGGAAATCTATGTCGGATAAATGGGAGAAACAGAACAGAGATTTTAAGAACGTGTGGTGGATTGGGAGTTTTGGAGGTGTGGTTTGGAGAGTGTGCTTTGACATTCAGCAGGGTCGAGTTGTTCGCTCTCAGTGAATGAGAGAAGGTCAAGGGAAGACAAATGCTTGCTTGACTCGGTGGGTTGTGCTTTTCTCTGAACTCAGCCTGAACTAACTTTTAGGTTAGGTTATGACTTTCTACTGATAAACTGATTAATCGGCCATGACGGGGAACATTATCACCAAATAACAACTTCAGTCTGTTCGGCATGGCTTCAGATATTCCTCAGATAGAGTTTGATTGGACAAGAATGTGAATACACCACGGCAGGATGAGTCATCAATAATAATGGCCTGTTTTTTTACTGGAAGAGAAAGACTGCTGATTTTAAATCTGCATACGGTTAGTTAAGTTAGTTAAGTTTTTGAACACTAGGGTATAGATCATCTCAAAGCTTACATATATGGACTAAAAGCCACAAAACTACAACATAGATTTCAAGAAGCCGTTATTGGATTGTCATCCATGAATGTATCAAATGAAAACAAGGGAGTTCTTTCTGTGACTGATGACGGCAGTATCTGTATTCTTTTTTTATCAGTATCTAATTCTCCTGTTTATCATCCAGGTTCAGGGCTGATGAATCAGTGCATGCCAAGATCTGTCAGTAACGAAGATCCAGAAGGGGCGGAATCACTTGATAGCCACCAACAAATTCCCCAAGTGAAGGAAGCAGAACATACAGACCAGTCAAGCAGAAAACACACACGAAGCAGTTAAAGCAGACGTGTATCATATGCTTTTAAAACTTCAGATTCTTAATAAATGGGTAACAGTGAACCACTGTAATGCTTAAACTGTCTGTAAATGTCTGTGAATGTGTGTGAACACGGAACCACATGCGGATATCACATAGTTTATCCAAAAATAAAAAATAACGTCATTTACATATTTTGGCTGGAATCTAACCTGGTCGGGGTGTAAAAGGTAAAACTTCCTGGTCGGTGTACCAACTTTTCGGATAACAGCGGATGCAGCTTGACAACGATCACATGTGGAGAGTGACCGAGTTACATTGATGTTGTGGTTTTCATTTAGTGACGACCTCATGATGGTGAGGTAGTTCCACAGGGAAAACACTTTTACCTTAAACCGACTGTTTTAATCCAATCCGTATCGGAGTGAATGACAGTGTGTATGTTAACACATTGCACATGCAGATAAATTAAGCCAAGCATAACAACAATAAATAAAATAATAAATAAAAAGGTTTAATTCAGAGCTCTGAGAGATGGTGGAAAATAACCTAAAACATTATGTGTTAAAAATCATGTTTTGTTCAAAAGTGTATTTTGTGTTCAAAATTGTTCAAAAGTGTATATTTTGGCTCCCTTGTGCTCAAAAACCAGCAGACCGAAACAGTGTATCTAATCCTTCGTTAACGGTCTAAAATCACCCAGAACATTCTGATCCAGCTACAGACGAGGTTAATGCGTTATTCTCCCATCCTTCTATTCTCAGTGCAGATCAAAGCCTTTTCAAATAAAGCAGTGCCAGCATAAATTTCATAGTTATAACTTGCTTGCTTGCTCAATTATGTTTAAGGATTATGTAATGGCCGATGACAATGAGGGACACACTACCCTTTTGATCATTATGAAAGCTGCAAACGAGGACCAGACTGAATTTTTACTTCTACTGAGGAGAACTTGATTAACCTGCCTGTTTTTACTCATATACACAAATTAAGCCCAGCTTTACCTCAAAAATCAAGCTGTGAGACATACCACCCCCCACCCAGACACTGCACAGAAACACAGACCCTATAAAACCACTAATCGAACAAACACCAAAAAAAAACATCCAGTAAAAACATCCATTCCAAAAGGAACATCCAAGAGCTGTTTATTTATCTTCAACAGACCTTATTTTGTGATGACCTTGATACATAAACCCATAAAGAGGCTGTTTGTTTGTTTGTTGTGATGCATCACATGACACTGCTGTGACTCTCGGTCATGACCACACAAGTTCAGGACCCTTGAGTCATGACAGAGGCCGGGATTGGATCCTGATGGTGATTATCACATGGTGCTTTCAAACCTGCTCATAGAAAGCATTTACAGATACGTAGGAAAGTTGCACTTATCCTTTCAATGGTTTTTAATGGTATCCGCCTAAACTGACCTGGTGTGGTATGTGCAAACTCAAAATGTTGCTTAGCAAACAGAAAACTGTAGAGGCGACCTTCATCACAACATAATCATTTACATTTACATTTATGCATTTGGCAGACGCTTTTATCCAAAGCGACTTACGTTGCATTATACTATACATTGTTTCTGAGTATGTGCAATCCCTGAGATCGAACCCATGACCTTGGCGTTGTTAACGCCATGCTCTAACCACTGAGCTCTAAGCCTCAATCACACTACCCCAATGGTGCCATTTTAACATTCCTGGCAAGAAAATGAGTAAATAAAATGAGTGAATGTTTGATAGACGAAGACAACAAGAGACTCGTTTGCATCAGCAGATACCATTGTTGCAATCTGACTAATTTAATTTAAAAGGACACATTATGTCACATTATGTCCAATGTGAGGCTGATTATTACAGAACTGATTCGTTCATGTAGCTCATTAAAAACTCATTAAAGTTTATGAGTTAAAGATGAACCTTCTGGACTTGGCGTTATCTTTTGACAGTTTATTTGTAACCTGGTCATTAGGAAACTCAACTGAAACAATCAAAGATCACATGGATGAAGGATAGAACGCCCGTTTCCTGGAAGTGTATTGCATGGTCAAGAAAACAAAATGGCTGTGTCTCACAAGTTTTGAATGTCCGCTCCTCCACCCTGCACACACACACACACACACACACACACACAAAAACATCTGCTGTCCACTCGCTGTGCTGTCAGAAGTTTCCAGGGAGATATACACAAACACTGGAGATGTATATCGCGGCCCCACCTCGCACCCTAAGAGAGCAATCAACCTGCCAAGTCCCCTCCTTCCCTTCCTTTAAAACTTCACATATGGTTCCTTTCACCATTTCCAAGAGACTCGTTCATATAGACAACATCTCAAGCGCACGGTAACGTAAACCATGTGGACCGAGCTGTAGGAAGTACTGGAGCAAACATGCAATGGCCTGGAAAGCACATGCATTTCGTCTTTATTCTTTAGAAGAGCGCTCACGTTAAGCCATTCAGAAGATTGGGACATTATTATTAGCCACCTGCTACGGGGAACAAGCTAGAGGTGAAGATTTTTATAGCCGTCCCAAAGGCGAGAGCAAATACGTGCTAGGTCATGACCTTGAACTTTCACCCTACCAGCCACTAGATAAAAGAGTCATTTGTAGGATGAAGGGTTGATGGTGAGAGTTATGAGGTTTCTTTCCTCTGGGACTCTTTGTGTTTTCAAAGTGATGCTGAAAGAATGAAGGTATCACGCAGAAGTTCTCCTACACGGTTGGCTTGTCCTGCTTAGGAATTTCCCCCAGCTGAAGGAAACAAACCTGCTGTTTTGTTCAGCGAGTCCCTTTAAAAGGCTAGACAATCTCCTAAAAGGCTTGTTAAATACTTGGATCTCAGTTCCTTCAGGACTTGTTTTAAACAGTACAGTCACAAACAAGTTTTAGATACAGGCCACTTGTTCTAGGTTGTTGGTATAACAACGTTTTCTACATCTTAGCCTCTTGTACTGAAAAAACGACTTTCCTCTGGGCTGATGACAACTGGAATGCGTCCTCACTGTAGTCAATCTGTTTAAATCTCCTGGCGGGACACTTTTAAGAGGTTCTCAATCAAAGCCACGTCTGATGCGCCAATCCCACAATTAACAATCATCTAGGGCAGGAAATCCCAATGCAATACATATCAGGTAAAATTCCAAGTCTGGGAAGAGTGAAAGCTGGGGAATATGGCTTGCGTGAAAATGAATTAAAATTAGGGCAGAAAATTGGGAAATAAATTAAATTTAAACTATCAGCTGAACCAAATGCTGGTTCTCCACATCTAAGGCCAGAATTGGCCAATTTAAAGATCTTCTTAAAAGAGAAGAGGAAATGCAAAAATGAAAGAAGAAACTGTGGCTGCATAATGACTTTAATATTAACATATTCTTTATCAATAAGCTTTAAACAAGCATTAAATGCTGCAAGGCTCTGTTCCAATCTGGCAGGTCTGTAATAGAAGACAGTTCAGCTGGAGGAGGTAAGTCTAGTCCTCTTCGAGGTAGTTGTTTTTCTGTATCTCTGAGAACTATGGATTCCCCACTGGGTATCACTGGTAAACACCCATCAGCAGGGGCTCGGAAAATTCCGGAGAAGAAGGTCAACTCTGAGCTGAACCAGCAGTACAGGCTAAGACAGAAGAGCCATAGACGTCCACTCAGGAGCCATCGCTTTCCCTGCCAAATCCATTTATGCAGCACCACTTCCTGCGCAAACTCCATTCAGCTAGTACGGCCGTTCAAACTCGGCTCTTCCCGTACAGAGGAAAGAGATTGCGGGAAGTGTTTCATCAATTTAAGGGAAAACAGGATTTAAAGTAAATCTCGTCACTGGATTTACTGGACAAAGGGGGTGGTCTGGTGGGAGAAGACCGGGAGAATTACATAGAGTAGAAACAAAGATGATTTCTGTCGCTTGTGAATTCGGACACTAATGCCTAAGTGCTGATGGCTCTCAAGAGTTTGGGAGAGGTGGATCAAACAGGCTAAAGAGACAGAAAAAGAAGCTGACTTCCTGACAGACAAAGAAATCCGGCAGGGGCACAGATGTCCAGCCAGAGCCTACACTGTACACTGGGACAAGATTCAAGGCAGAACCAACAGTGAATGAAAAGCTGTTAACCCAGACAAAAGTTGTCTTTCAGTTTTGAAGTTCAGTCTTGAATTCCAGGACACTATGGAACTTGTAAAAAAAGTGCAACCGAGTTCATCAACATTAAAGGTTTCTTGACAAGACTGGAGTTATACATCTCTCAGGAATGTAGCTGTGTCAGAGAGGGCTCTGTCTATAAAGCCATTATTCTGCTATTACACAACTAACACAACACATGCTAACTGCCATCTAGCTGTAAGTACATAACCAATATACTCCACATGCTGGTTCCAAAAACAGAAAACTGCGTTTTTCAGGAAAGGCTTTGACAATGGACCACAAATGTACACAAAGCTCCGTGTTTCACACACAGCTGATGCAGTCATGGATGTTGAGGTGGTCCAAGGGGGACATCAGTCATATGAGTAGACTTCCTCTTTGTGTGTTAATACAAGAATAAAGGTCACTGGTCCCAGCTGTTTCCTTCCACACCCTATGGAGTGAGGGAGTGATGAATGAGCGTAGAACCTTCAGGATGATTGTACTGAGGAACTGAGGAACTGCACTGCCACTTACTACTGTAAACACACACACACACACACGTGTGATGCAGGACAGGAAAACCATCTGTGGCAACAAAGTGCCCAAAGCGAGGATGTGCCCTAAAAAACAGTGATGAAAAGGGTTTTGAATTTGCATCACAGTGCCAAAGCTCTTAGTTTTAAGTCCTTTGATATCTTACACTGTTGATAATGCTGGAGCAATCCAGACGGGTTCATAAAATGTTTCCTTTCTGCAATGTTGAGATTCAATGTGCCAAAAATCACCCATTTTGATCGGTACAGAATTTCATGTACCAGCATGAAGATACCGCTGTATTAATGTGCTCATAAAGAAGCTGGGTGTGGATCGCACATGCCTCAGAGGCCAAAAGACTGAAATATAATCCAATACTGAGGGAATTTTATTTGGAAGTCAACCCAACACCGACACTGAGCCAAATTAACCAGCTCGCTTCAACAGGCCATTTCTGGCTCGGACTGACGGCACACCAAGCCAACACGAGCAAGACAACGTGTCAGCAAACATTAGCATCATCGTAAACGAGGTGTATCAAGAAGAAAACATTGCAGTATATGGAAGAATCAGAGCTTTAGGTTTTGCAATTAGCTTATTTTTTATGACACACTGTGAGTCGACCTGAAACCATTTCAATTAGAAAGAGCAGAGAGACAGAGAACGAGTATGAGAGAGAGAGAGAGAGAGAGAGAGAGAGAGAGAGAGAGCTCGTACTGTTGCTGTAGAGGGTGCAATGCATTTTTCAGCTGTGATAACTGATACTCCAGTTTACTCTGGACTTATTCCACACTCACAATTTACTTGCATGTAATGAAATACACCTTGTGTGTATGAGTGAAGGCATCTCATAGACTTCCATTGTTTTCACGCGGTCTAGTGACATTTCCTACCCCGTTGCTAAATGAGCTTCCACACAAACCTGAACGATCCTCATGTCAGTCAGTCAGTTTTTACATGTTTTCCTACATTTGTAAGGACATTTTCCGATATTTGGTTTTCGCAGCCACATCCAAACCATCAAACACACACAAGTCTTATTTATCTGTACAAATAATATTTCACCAAAAGTACTACAGACTAACATTAAAACAGATCTTGTATTA
Source organism: Botia almorhae (assembly GCA_036877575.1). Lineage (NCBI taxonomy): Eukaryota > Metazoa > Chordata > Actinopteri > Cypriniformes > Botiidae > Botia > Botia almorhae. The sequence goes on from JAZGTJ010000072.1 coordinate 153,968, forward strand.
AACATGTATGAAAACAATCATGTGTAAAATTGTTTGGATGTTTGAAATGAAATAAACCATAATGTACTTTAATTTATCTTCGGATCCCCCAGATCTTCTGGTAAAACTTCTGTTGCCAGGTAAGGTAATCCACACACATCAAGGCTTCCTCTCAAATATTCTTCAGTTCATCTCCTACACTTTTCCACCTCTTCCTCTTGCACAGCGTGTATCTATATGATCAAGCTGCACACCTACCACACGCTAGACGAACGTGGACTAAATGCTTCTGCCATAAAGTACAGTGAGATCGTGCAAGAGGCAGAATTGGATGGAGTGAGTTTGAGAAGATGTAAAACGGAGAGCGGAGGAGTGTTAGAGGAAGAGGGAGACGCATCAGGATTCTTTAATGGTGATGCAGTGCGTCTGGATTCACTGGTCACGTTAAAGCCATAAAACACTTCCAGACGTCTCAGTTCTCTGCACTGACCAGCACAGCAGGAAGAAGAATCTAGCTGTGATCTAAGTTTCTCTTTTATGTCTCTCTGTTTAAAGCATCATCTCACTGGGCAGCATATAGATTGCGTGAGCTCAGAAGTGGTCGATGACTCTCATATTTCCATGATTTTTTTTAAGCCCTAAAGTGGATTTACAACCAACACACAGAAGTATTGAACCCAACTGTGTGTTTATTAAAGTGGAGAGTGGTTTGGTGATGGTCAGTGGAAAGATCTTTGGAGGACGGACTGCACACTGCTGTTGTATTCAGTGTATCTGAAAGATTAGACCTAGCGACTGAAAATGATTCTGAACACTCAGTATTTCTAGCAAATGGTGCTTTTTAATTAAGAGGCGGGACTTCCTGTCATACATTCACCATATTGAGTGTTACGATTTCCCATTAACTTTCTAAGAGTGGTCCATTTCCTCCTCGACTGACAGTAAATACTAAATGGGTTACTGTTCAGTTCTTAAACTTGCCTTGCTTCTTCATGTTCCTTCCTGTATATCTCCCTACAGAGTACATTTTGGGCCAGAACATCCCATAATAATCGCCTCCCATTTAATCCCATTCCTCTCTGCTACCATCACTCTATCCATCCAGTAATAATCTTTTCTTCCAGCTCACTGACTCCCAGCAGTCATCTGTCTCGGCTCTTTGTTCTGATGAGTTGAGAGGGCGGACAAGTTCAAACCCCCTCAGAAAGGCCCTCTCTCTCTCTCTTTCTCTCTCTCTTCCTCTCCCCAGTGAAGGACAGTGTAATACTTTCCCCGCCCCACCCACATACGGTAAAATAAATAAATGTCCACATGTAGCCATGGAATGTTAATGGCTTCCATAACTCTGCTCTCCACCTGCCAAAATGACACAAAAATCCACAATACAGATCCGATGTCTTGAATTGTCGCGTTCTATAATCTTTACAAAGAGGCACAACTTTGGAGTTGAAGTTATCATTCTACGATTCTTAGTTAAGAATTCTTTCTTTAACTGAACCAAACTGAAGTAGACATTTAGAGTAGACCTTCACATTAGGTTCTCAAATTTAAATATCTGCAGCACCAATCGGAACAACTTGCTTGTATGTTTGAGAGGTCCAACTGGGCTGGATATAACCACATTGGTTCAACCAATGGCATAAGCTTGTGGGCGGGGCTACCCGTTTCCCCAAACAATGGATGACAGTGTCTGTAACGAGTGTTATTTTTGCGATTCTGTTGGGTGCCGCCAAAATTACACTTTAACTTGAAACTAAAGTTCTGATTTTAAAAGCTACAAAGGTTCTAAATCGTGTTTACATTTTCATTTAGACTGAACGTGACACAAGGATGCAAAGGAAAGTTTGTGCATGCGCAAAGGCTGTCAAGTACCTCTAGGGCAGCCATGTTGAGAGTTGCCGTTTCTTCCATTCATAGTCATAAAACTGCTGTATGTTGTTTATTCTATAATCTTTGGTTAATCTCAAAAATGGCTGCTGTGGTGTAGGGGTGGCATAGTGAAGGATAATGGTTGGCAAAAAGGAGAATTGGTGTTTCCCAAAAGAAGACTGAAATTTAAGCATGTGTCCAGTTTAAATCTTTCCCCCCACTGTACAGTTAAAATCATTCACGTTTGTGCTGACAGAAATATGGGGTGTGACACACTAGATAGATATAATGATATGATGCCAAACGCCACAGGTTCTCACTTGTGCTGTAACCAATCGGTTTAAACATGCCAGAAGACAAAAGTTTTTATTGAAAAACAACCTGGATTTCAGTTTGTTCCTCACAAGCTCTTTTACAACAACTCTCCCGGGGCGAAAACGAGCTGATATTTATGACATTTAACGTATTGTTAAAATATCCGTCAGTATCATTTTACCAGAAAGATACATTCTAAAACCATTAACATGACACTATAGATTACAGACAGGCTTGCCAACATCTTAAAATGCACTCTAGTGGTAAAGCAACAGAAAACTGTAAGTGGATTATTTGTATGATGGAAAGACATATGCTGTTGTGCATGAGAAAGGACCATGTGACTGCACTGAGAATTAAGAGACAGGAAATGTCAGGCCATGAGGCCACACATACAGCATGTGAACCACTGCCACAGGGGGACAGAGAGAGAGGGAGAACTGTGAGAGGTAAAGAGAGGGTAAAGTCAGGAAAGAAAAGAGAGAAAGAGAGAGAAAGAATGGGTGGGATAAGTAGAGAGATGAAGTAATGTCAAAGTTTTTCAGCTGAGCTTTGGGGCTCTGTAGCTGTTTAGAGTCTGTGGGGAGGGAAATAGAATATTCATTGTTATCCAGAAACCTACAAATCCAAAGCATGTAAAACAGTATTCCCTATCCTGTCCCACACAAACCCACCCCCTCTCAGGAATATTATACTCTTTTAAAGCAGAATAAATCGACATTGTTAATCAGCAAAAAATGATAGTGAGTTCTAATTTTCCAATTTCTCACTGTCAGAAGTTTACAGCCTAAGATTCAAACAGAGACTGACGATTTTTCTTTACAAAAGACATCTTCTACAACCCCCAAACTTAATGCCATGTACTAAAATACACAGATATAATTGTCCATTATAAAAATGTTGCAACAACCATGCTGACCAGTACCTAGACATATTCACAGCTGAACCAGCACCCACATCATCATGAGTCGAACCCTCTTCCTGCCAAATCAGTCTCTGCCACCCGAAATCAAACAGATTCAATTCAGTGACAAAAAATAACTTCAGCATGTTCACAAACGCACTCACACTTTTGGCAGAAAACCAATGACGTTCCTTGATTGTTGACTACCCCATAATGTAAGACTGTTACATCTACGTCACCAGATAAGAATTCGGTGAGTCCCGGCCTGTTTTTTGAGGCCAGCCCAAATTCATTTGGTTCAATTTAATTGGGACAACACTGGAAAACAATGAAAGGCTCCATTAAATCTGTAGCCATGCTTAGTTACAGAATACTCAAAACAATTCTGATATCATCTCCCTGATCTCTAGTATGTAGGAGGCATGAGGTTTATAAAGGTAGCAACAACTATCATGTGGACTGGTGTGGTTCACACAGAATCTATCTATGACCAGGAAGCATTCATCTGGAAACTCCAAGAAGAATGGGCCAAAGAGCCTGTGAGGAACCTACTGTTATGCCCTCTTAGATCATGTCTGTAAACAGAAGTGTATGAAGGACAAACAAATCGTTGACTGGTGCACTCAACCGCATCGCCGCATGCTGCCCTGCAGGCAAAGAGCATTTAGGGAGTCAAGAAGACACACTGGAGTTTAGTTTCATAATTTGTTGACATCAAACAAACTATTCTTCGCTGTAGACAAGTTACTGTGCATATACACGGCTTGTTTCACCTTTGTTAACCTATATGCACTCCCATAAAAGCCAGCCCTAGGCAAAGTTCAACTCTGTTTACTATTCAACTGAAGGAAGTTGTCAACCATCTGACCTTTGACCCGCGCGAGGGCTTGTCTGTCTGTCAAGGTTTGTCCAAGCGGACTTCTCAAAAGCACATGCTTCCACACGCAGGAAGAGACCCCTGAGTCGATTCATCTCATTTTGATTCAGAGTTGGAACCTGTCCCAGGATTGGAGCTGCTTTGTCCTCTAATGTATTTATTCATTTACCCGGCTGCAAGATGACAGCTCGGAGAACTCAGTTTGAATTCAGCAACAATATACAAACAGCTCACTCAAGCCATTTATCTCTATAGCCAAGATTTAGGATAGTACACACTAGAATTGGGTGTCTTAACTCTACAAAAAAGGCAATTTGATTCTATGGAAATCCATGAATAAAAACTGGACCTGTAAGGACAATGTGATTCCGCATTGCAGCTCTGCTCCAAATTCTATGGAATGCAGTTCACAAAAAACTTTAACTTGAGCGGAGGAGAAAAATCGCGAGAACTCACCTGCTCAAACGCCAGAAGTTCCTGCTGTCAGACTCTGGACTGATTGGGTGCTTTTCCTCAGACTCCTCCAGACATCTAGATGACCAGCGTTCCTGCGCAGGACTACTGGGAGAAGATTCCACAGTTCTCAAACTGCAAGGAGTGGCCGAAGAAGTGCAAGAGCCTGAAAGTAAGGCGCACACAGATGGGAGGGGTGTCTCTGATTAAAATTCTCAGTGCATTGAAGAAGGCCGTCGCAGTAATAAAGCTCTGCCGGCTGGCTTTTGTTCAAGTTTTGTTCTCTTTGCTCCTGCCTCTTTTCGGTCTTCTGGCACTCCATTCTGCAACAAGGGAGGTTCAGGGAGGGGGCCCGAAATGAAAACCTTGCTGGGTAAGAACACAGCTTGCCCCTCTCCTACTTCATTCCTTTTTCTTTTCTTTTTCACTCTTGTCTTGTCGCTCGCTCTTCAGATGTGGTATTCATTGGTTTCTGAAGGTCTACCTTGTCTAAACAATGCACAGCATCAGACCGCAACAAAGCCGAAGCAGCTTTTCAAAAGGTCTTACAAAGTACTTTAGCACGGCCTTGGGTGCTGAAAAAGTGTCGATTGGAAACCTGGTTTCGCTTTGTAGATTACTGTAGAGAACTAGCGTAGATGTATAAGCCTCGGTTGTGGCCTCAGTGGATGGATGGATTAATATCAAATCAGTATCAAACGATACAGATTGTAGCAGTTCCAAATTATACCAACAGAGCAGCACATCACAAAAATCACGAAAAATCAAGTGCGAATTTCTCATTAAATAGTTTTCTTAGGCACAATGCAAAGAATTTAGCCGTTCACGATTGCTAAACGACATCAAAGCTTGTCGCATGGTGACATACGGCCATTTCGACTTTACAATTACTTCACAGTATATTGGGCTCATCTATTCAGAATTGAGAGTCAGAACTAGCTGTTGTTCTGTTGTTTACTCCAGAACCTTTTCTTCAGCCGGAAAGGTGGTGATGGGAACTGAGAGTACAGCATGAAATTAATGAGTGCTTTGGTTCCCCCTAACAACCCGCTTTGCAGTCCCCATAAATTCACCCACCTCCATTAAAAGAAAACTCAACAGGTCCCTCTCGCAGGGTTCACACACTGGGGCTACTTAGTGCCTCACGTATGAAAGTGGAAGTGACCTATTTGTCAGATATGGTAACCCATGTGACCTCTGCATTTAACCCATCACTGGTGAGGAGCGGACACACTGCAAGTCGTGAACACACACACACACACACACCTGGAGCAGTGGGCAGCACATTACTGTGCCCGGGGAGCCGACTCCTGCGTCTCTGTCAATTGTACAGAAACGATTACGCAATTACATTTTTTGAGCACAGGCAACTCGCACTAGCAGTTTTTCTGCAACAATTTTAAAAGAATGGTCAAAATGTTTCCAAAACAAAAAGAGGGGCTCTCAACTAGTTATAACATCTTAATGGGTTTTTAGTACTGCTGAACGATTGTCCGAGGGTCCATTTGTTACCTAAAAGGGCACAAAAACACCCAGTGAGAGTGACACCCAATTACCATGTAAATAACTTGTCCTATGGAGCCTTTACTTATTGTTCTATGGAACAAGTCATTGGTAAAGTTATGTCTAGTTTGTCTTAAAGCCCTTTAAAAAGCCAAACTAAGTGTTGTTAAGTATACCAAAAAAATCCCACTTCGAATTTCTATTCATGGCACAATTGAGAGACACTTTCTAGAGGACAAAGGAACCCTATGGAGTGAACTTAGGGGTAGACACCATATTATATTTAACGTGAATGAAACAAAACTGTGACAAACAGAACACACTACAGCCCCATAAAACCAAAATTTAGTGGCTTTTAAATCCATAAAATGTTTTGTTGATGATATTACAGTCTTCCTTTTCCAGGGAAAGGGACCAAAAACATCAATGACTCATCTTGCACTAAGCAGATGTTTGTCTTATCAAATACCCATCCACCAATATCACCCACCTCTGAACAGCATGCAGCCAATCATTTTATGGCTGTAATGTAATTAAAGCCAAGTGTCCATTTGCAAAACAATAGGGATAAGCCCTTTGATATGTGCCACCTAAACTTCCTTCTTAATAGAATCCACATCCACACTGTGTAAATCATCCACGCAGAGCTCTCTTCTTCCCAACCTGTGGTTCCTAATGTGTTTTTAATTGTCGAGTAAACAACAGAGCTCAGCATGGGAATGCTGACCAAAGGAGACAGTAAAAAACGAAGATACGACCACAAACAACCCAAATGAAAGTCCTCAGCAGGGCCTCTGTACGCACAAGTCTCTCAGGGACATTAAAAATCAATATGCAACCAATTATTCACGTGGAAGGAAAAGCCTCCTGCAGTCCAAAAGCTGACAAAGAGGACCTGGCAGCTGCAAACCGCAATCTGCTACGGCTAATAAATATGTAGAGAGTAACTCAAGATTCCAAGTATTCCAGAAATCAAGTGTTCTGATTTCTGAGTTAAATCTAGACCCGTCTGGTTCTTCTGAGTCTAGAACCGTCTGGTTCTTCTGAGTCTAGAACCGTCTGGTTCTTCTGAGTCTAGAACCGTCTGGGTCTTCTGAGTCTAGAACCGTCTGGGTCTTCTGAATACAGACCCCGTCAGGCCCTGGCCTTCTCGGCACAAGGATATTATAAAGCCAAGCAAAATCAGGAAAAAGTTGTCAGGCCAAATTTAACCCTACTAGATTATCTGCCTCACAGAACAAAACACAGACACTAGAACATGTGCTTCCAAAGGTACCGCAGGTATGTTGTTTCAACACCTTTTACTCGAAGGATTCTGATGTTGTTTTACCGAGGGTCAGCATCCAGATGTGTGAGTGAAATATCATCCAGCTATAAGCAGCACAGATGTGTGGAATGTAAATGTTGCTGCAGGGGTAAGTGAGATCTGTTTACATGAGTTATTACCGGACTTCATATCCTCTCCACAAGGATGAATAATCTATGAAAAACAGTCACACAAAAACTCGATGACTGCAACCAACTATAGCAGTGAGGGACCGTCCACTGAAACATACAAATGTCGCTTGCCTAACAAATAAGTGTAACCAATAAATTAAACTGCCCACTAAAGATCCATAGAAAAATGCATGTGACTTTATTTTAAAGAATGAACAGTCAGTTTGTGACTTGTGCAAAATATCTTATCCCACAAGCCCATGTTAGTTAAATACAGGGATCTCTGACAGTATATTTTGGCCAGATTGTTAATGAACTGTAAATGCCACCTGAAAACCAATCAGACATGAAGCATGCATGACCCGTAGTGCATACTTTGATAAGTACAGGGATAAATCATCAGACTGGCTCCGTTCCATACTTGTGCATACTTTATGCTCTTATCTAGACTGTAGTGCATATTTTATGCTCCTATCTAGACTGCAGTGCATACTTCATCCTGTTATCTAGACTGTAGTCAGTGCATACTTCATCCTGTTAACTAGACTGTAGTGCATATACTATTAATTCAATAATCAGTGCAAAATATCATAATGAATAAAATGACTGAGAAATTTTGGGCACTATTCAACTAAACTGACAAAAATAATTTGTGTTTGCAGTTGTACTAACACCAAAAAACACTAGACTGAAGATGAAAAACAGTCCGGATTCAAACTCACTTAAAATGACATTTGAAAGGCGACCAATGCATTTGGCTTTTAAAGCACAATTACGAAGCCGCCTGTGCTTAATTTCCCTCGAAACAGCAATAAGCCCTTTATTATTGGCAAGACGAGTCCCAGTTTTGGAAATAGAACAACATTTATGAGCCTTTTCCTGTTTCTGTGTCAGATTTAGGGTCGATGTTAGATAAACAGTATTTTTGGATGAGGGGTTGGACGTGCTCTTATGGTCATGTGTGTTCTATGTGCCAAAACACAAACAACAGCAGAAACCTCTTATCTGTATTGAAACGTTTTGTAATTGAGATCTGAGCTAATTAATGCGACCATGATTTGCGAAGACTGCCGCAAGATGATGAAAGTACTTGGTCGTGAGGAGCAAAGGTCACATGATGTGACCGATCACTCTGGAGCTGCAGAAAAAAATAAGATTCTATATGCTGATTGGCTGATGGAACCATTAGCACGCACACAGTTCCGAGTCCCTCGCTAGGAACCATCCTGTCCTCTTATTTTGATGTCCAAGGCAGCAAGCACGAAAAATAAGTCTGCACTATTAAGAGCACTTCAATGAATTAGGTACCAGCAAAACAGCTATAATATAATGAATGGAAAAATATGCTTTTTGGCAGCAGACCTGCAAAACCATGATCCTCCGAGTGTCTGGTACAGGCTGAAAAATTGGTATTTTTTAGCCTGGCCTAGCTAATGCTAATCAATTAGCTGCCACACAGAGTGTTGCAGTTTCTCACATTCGTCTTTCTGTGAGTGGTCCATCTCCCCCATTCAGTGTCTCTGTTCATTCCAAAAGCAATAAGTCAGTGACCAATAAAAAATCAGTTTAACGGCTGAACTGATCTCCTGTCGGTCCTGTAAGAGGCAGACAGCTGTATATCATCTCCACTGGGTCAAACAAGGTTGTGGATGTCTACCACAGTCTCACATTAAAAGCACATTAGCATTATCAGAGGTCCTTACGGGTTGGTAAGAGGTTGCTTTGAACTTTATCTGGCAACCTCAGATAATCACAAGAGAGAGAGAAAGAGATCAATAAAACAGCCCTTTGAGTTTCTCTGCTCTGGTTCCCCAGCCAGCACACCAAACGCATCATTGCACACTAGGACAATGTGCCTGTTGATGGGACACACAAAGTATCAGAGCAAGCAGACAGGGGACCGCGCGAGACGGACCCAAATGTAATTGAGGCAAACCCAAAAAACAGCCCAGCTGCCCATTTCAGCTGCTTGAGGCAAAAGTTCATCTCTGGTGCTGGATGAGAAACTGCCGTGGTGGACCGGAACCCTGGAAGAACTTCTAAAGCAGCAAATTCTGCAAATTGTGTGTGATAGATACGAAGCCCTTTGAATTCACAATAGAAAGTCACACAAATAATGTTTTCATGATCTATAACTGACGTCAGTTCAGAGTACTCACAAGTCCCGGCCATCTCCTGACTAAACACAGTAATGTACCAACACACAACAACCTTGGCCTTTGGTTTATCATCACGAAGGGCCTTGAAGTTGCCCACGGTAAACACAGACATAAACGCACATGCCGTTGCACAGATCGGAGCACCAGGGCTAATGCAGTACTGTGACCTACCACAGTCAGCTCAGCTGCGGCTTTACAATCTGATCCGTGCCCGTAAGACTAGGCCTCTCTTCCAAAGCCTTGTGCCATCTTATAGCTTCATAAATGACCAACATCCCACAACTAGCATTGCAGCTTGGCACTTGCATCTTGTTTGCACAACACAATACTCTAAAATAATACATTTTTAAATAGTTTATAATACATATTATAATAAAATATATATATATACACACACACACACACACACACATATATATATATATATATATATATATATATACATATATAAATATATAATAAATAGTTAAAATATACGTTGTTATTGAATGGAGTATTTATTATTGATTATATGCCTAACAGCATCCCATAATAGCAAGCCTTGGACACGTCTATATAAAGCAGCCGCCCACTAATAATTGTGAACGTATCTATTGCGGTATAAACAGTACAGCAAATTCCTTTTCACATATTACACAAACCTATATGATAATGATTGAGGCAGCATAGGGTATCATACTGATACTCTACGAGGGCTTGTTTACACTCCAAAACCCTTTTGCTTAAGTGACATCATAACGGAGGCTGCGAGTGATATAATGGGGTTTTCCTGTGCAGTGATAAAGCAAAAAAGCATTAATAAAGCAAAGCGTCAGCTCGCACTGCCTTCTGGGAAGGTTTTTGCAGTCCAGCCAAAGACTGAGGCAGCAGAGAATGACTCGTATTGCAGAGGGTACTCTCATCTGTTTGTTTAAAGGGTTTAGCCGTCTGTGTTTATTTGTTGTTTAAAGGTTCGTTCTGCGTACCTCAAAAATGTTTTCGCAAGCATTGAACGGCTGTGTCGTGTTAACTTTTAGAAATGTAACCAAACTACCTGAGAGAGCAAGAGAAACAGATACAGAGGTCTTTGGCTAACTGTTCCTCTTTGTGTGTCATCGTTTCAGAATTTTACTCAAACAGTGACGGAATCAGAACCAGAAAGCAGATCTCGGCTCTTGTGGTTCTTTCTCGAACCAAAATTCGCATGGCTCACAATGAGGATTACGATAAAGGATTATCGTAAGGATTACGATAACAACATCAATATACGCCAAATCCACTTTACCAGTGACCCTGATTAGAATCGCCGCATTAAACTGGTTTTGTCAAAAACAAAAAGTCACATACAGTAAATAAGACATGTTATTATGGCAAGCACAAGACAAAAATAATGTTTGAAGATGGAAAAATATTAGAAATTCTGGAAAAAAAATACTAACATGCATTTGGATTTTGGTGATAGGTTGTTTCTTCAACACAAAACTCTAATATTGTTATTAAAACAACAATAATTCCCTCAAAATTGTTAACCCTTTTTCTGTAATTTTACTTTTGTGCTATAGAAATGAAGGCCAGGCTTACACTAAATGAGAGGTGTCATCCACACACCTTGTGTGATGAAAACACTTTATACTTTGAGCTGAATGATTCTGTCAGCTCTCTTTTCTAAGCAGCCCCCCTCGTGCAATTTCCCAGCATTCCCTGCTCGTGTCCTCGGATGCCCCTGACTTGCAACATCACTGTAACAAGAGCATTGTTGCTCGGGGCAGAGTGACTGTTCAAAAGACAAAGAACCTCTGAGGAGCTGCTCACAACACAACTGATCCCAGAACATCCCAAAACACCACTGATGTTACCCAAGTTATCAAAGTTATTCTCTTGAACTTTTTGAGGTAAATAATCAAGTCTTAATCAAGCAGTGATGGGAAATGTATCACACAGAGAAAGTGTGAGGGGGATGAAAACAGAGCAGTGAGGCTAAAAACTGACAGTGTTCATAGCAGTTAGTGTTTCCTGCTCCAGTGCTGTAAGACGTCCGACCAGTTTGTTGTGTCTAAATCTGTCATTTATTCAGAGAAGTGCAAACTTCACTTGACTAGCTCTGTGGTGCTTATTTTTTCAGAAGAGCGAGACTTAAACATCAAGAGGCAGGAACGACACGATCAGTTGCTTCTGAACGGGATATTTTAAAATGCAACAAAGTGCCGTTTGACTGACAGGAGATTTTTTAATGGCTGATGAGATACTGATATGCCGAGCAGGGTGGCAGATTGTTGATATACCTTCAGTCTAATGGCCAGTTACACACTTTTTGTTCAAAATGTTGAATTGTTTTCATAAGTAGCATGCGGAAGTATAGCACCTGTATTTATATTTTTATTTATCCACCTGTAGCAACTCTCCTAAGACCCCATATCCCCCTCTGAAACCTTCTGATGCAAAAGAACCTCCAGCTTTAACTCGGTTGTAAAGCGAGGTCTCGACTCGCTGCATGCAGCATGGAAAGGTGTCACAAGTCGGGCAGCGGTTCAAGGACTCGCTGTGGGAGGAGCTTCATATAGCCGAATCTGCTGGGAGCTTGAGACTGCACCTACTGTCAGCTGCAGTGACACCTAAAATAAACACGAACACAAAGATCATCACGTTCATTCATCTAGAAGTAGAAGCTGTGCCAAACAGCTGAAAGCCAGCAAGACAATAGCAGATATAAACGGATATAAACCAAGTTCTTTTTAAACTAAAGGTTACATTTTATTCTTGCAAACAGGTTTCATCGAAGCATAAATTAAAGAGGCAAGAAGATATAGCAGTTATTTATGGGGTTAGGAATTACCCATACATACACAACATGCTGTGTGTATAAAAAAATCTCATCCTTTCTTTTAAGTGAATGCTCTCCAGCCCATATGCTCCAGCTGGGAGACGAAACAACCTTGTATTGGAGCACTCAGTGCTCCCTGTGTAGTGTACACTACACACGGAGCTCCACGTCACTATTGGACTTGTACAATTCTCTTGTGCCACATCAGAAATTAAACTTTTTTGCCAAGCGCCGTCAGCAAACAAAAGCAGAAGTTTATATACAGCACAATTTTTATTTTGATGGATGAGGAAAATCTTGTTTTTTGTTTAATTGTTGAATACGGGTAATGAATTTATAGCTAGCAGGCAAAGTCACTTAGCCGGACACTGACAAAACTAAACTAACTTTATTTCTATGACATTTTAACAAAAAGAAATGGGATATTTTCAAAATATTTTGAAAACTGGGCAGTGCCATTTCAAGCCAGGAGGTTTCAGACAGTGGACATTCTGCTGCACACTTTGCTCTACGTAGTTTTCTAATACAATACAAAATATAACACCCTAAGCATAAATGACAAAAACAACAACAAAAAAACAACAGAAAATTCCAGAGCTTTGTTGTGGCATGCAGCGTACACATGTGTGTATATAAACAGTTTGTTTTGGGCAGAGAGGTTTGTATTGGCTGTTAATGGAACAGAAACTCATCTTCATACAGAAGAGAGATACTCTGGCAAACATTTTTTTGACTACATTCATATGTTCAGAGCTGGTCAACCACTGCATAGTCCTGCAGGGTTTAGCATTTATTGACAGGTTTCCATTTATGTATTTGGCAAATATTCCCACGAGATTCCCAGGCAACATCCGTTTAGGCAAAGCAACTGCAGTCACATATTGAGATGGTTTCCACGATGCACACATTGCTAAACATTTAAACTGGACTTCCTGTCTGTTCTTTGATCACTTGCTGGTCTCGTTGTTTGCTAAGACAATGAAGGCAATCCAAAAGACATTATAGATTACTAAACACTAAAACTATTAAAACATTTCTGTTAACTGAAATGAAATAAAATATAGGCATGAATATTACTTTAAACTAAAATGATAATGTGTTTCCTTAGCAATACTTGGAAATAAGTTTAAACTGAGGCACTAAATTTAGTAACTGAAATTAAATGAGAACTAAAACGGAAGCTAAAATAAAAACCTATTCATAATCAGCAGTATGAAAAAAAGAAATAATATTTAATAATAATATCTATTATAACTGCTACAATCCAGTTGACCTTTCAGCTCTAGAGGCCCTGAAAATGTCTGAACAGATGCTTATCGTGTCAGTTGCAACAGAAATGCGACAAGCATGTTTCTGTATGGGACAGAGCAGTAATCACCGGGCTTCTGGGGCCACTAGCTGTGTCTAGCACACCATTGGCTAGACATAATTATGTAAGTACTGGTGACACTGGACCCCATCTGTGAAGGCAGCTGCCTGTGATGGCATGATGGAATTATCTGTGGTTTGTGGTTCCGGAATTCTGCCGGGTACTGTGGGATTATATGATGAGGAGGAATTCTGAATTTCAGTCATTGGTATCTGTGAGATCAACAAAATCATACAAGACTATGTAAACAAAATCAGGCTTACTGCATTTAGCTCTTGCCCACTGTGTGGTCGACTCACCCAGGCTGTGTTTAGACAGATGTGCAGGTACAGATAATAAAGATACTTATCATATAATGCGGAACTGCCCACGGGGTCTAGACAGGGTCAATTTGATAGGATTTTCTCCTCAACTGAGTTCTTGAATGAGGGTCTGTGTGGCCCTTCTGGTTTCTCTCAGAAATACAGTCTACAGTGATGTTGAAGGTTCTGACTAGATTATCAATTAAACAATGTTTTGGGTAAGACAGCCTCATGTAATCCCCATTGTGGCATCCAGAATAAAATCTTAAAGCGTAAAATCTGTTTAAGTCGCCATTTTAGTCGTTTAGGATTGCGTGACACAGTTATGTATCGTGTCCATCCGTTGACCGCCGTCACCAAGGAGACCCAACTTGTGACATCACAGGGTCACTGACCTACATACAATTCACTGACAAAAGACAAATTCAAGAGACGAAAGTGACACCACTGACATCAAAGTCTGTTGTGTCAGCTTTGGGACCCGCGAGACCGCCCCATCCGATCTGTCAAGAAGAAAGATCACTTCCTGTCCGCTTAATTGAGAAGAGGAAGAGGAAAGAGCACTTCCTGTTCGTATTGTGGCCTGCACAATCTGCAGGGCACGTGTGTCATTCGAGCCCACGCTTAAAGAATAAAGCAAGACAGACATACAGCTCTTGAGTGTGTGTGTGTGTGTGTGTACCCATGAACGCACACAAATCTGTTTTTGTGTCTCCGCACATCCTCAGTGGAAACTGATAGGGGGAGTGTTTTGATAATCCAGAGGCCTTCACTATCTCACAGTGAACAGCGTGTGTCCCGCCGTTAGGAAAACATTATCAGGGCATTCGATAAGACAATACTATACATGTGAGAATTCGTTCTGCTAAAGTACCTTGGGCCAGATTGTGCGAAAGCTTTTTCCACACGGTCGCTGTCAGGCCCATAAGCACCATCAATTTATTATAAATGTGTTGCTTATGACCAGTGTTATAGTCCAAGTCTGATGCCATCAAGTCTGATGCCAAGAAAATCTGTTCACATAAAGTTACCATATCATCACAATACTTTATATACCTGTAGACTATGTTTGTATTAGGTATATGGTTCTTTTTGTCCTTTTTGCAGCTTGTCAGGGGCGGTCACCGTATGGTCACTATAACAGTCCTCTTTTTGAGCTCCATGACAAAGTAACCGAGGTTTGGAAAATCGCAGGGGTGAGATTTTAATTTTTAGGTGTACTGTCCCTTTAAAAACAGAAGTCGTCTAACAGAGGTCCTTATTATTGTATTTGTGCACTATGTGGGCGTTTGTTGTGCTCTGACATTTTCACAAACACACTACAAGCACCTTCACAAACATTACAAGATGTTTAAAGCACAAAGGCAAAGCTCAAGAGGTACGGCAAGGGAAACCACAAGATTTGGAGTAAAGATTGGATTTTTGAGCTGAGCCTCGTATTTCAAGGGGACTCCTCAGACAATGATATCAGCTTTACTCAGGGAGGGGCCAGTAGGTTCTGGCTGTCAAAATACCAACGCTGCGATACCACGGCAACCCATGATAGCACTTGATTGATGGTTCAAAAAAAATGAAAGTCACACAGGGATTGTGGCTCGACACCAGCAAGCTCTCGAGGTGTTTGGCCAGCAATAACTGCCTTAAACAAAAATGAATAAAAGACAGGAAGGGAATTTGAGATTTTTTCCAGGATGATAACATGTCAGAAACTCGATGGCCACGTTTCATATTGCAAAAACATATGACGAAAAAATAACAGCCGAAACGTTATTAAACACTGTTTGGGACATCTACCGTCATAGAAGTTAAGAACTCAGACAGACAAAACCTACAGTGCCAAAAAAAGAGTCATTAAGACTAAACCGAGACATCGTCCTTGACTACATTAGCACAGCTAGCTAGCAGCCTCTGTGGTGAGGAACCGGTGGAGGAGTGCTTGCATTTCGACCTCAGTCATTATGCAAGAATACTGCCCCGTTTATGTCCAGTTTAGCAACACGGCAGCATCATTACCACAGTGTAACGCAACTCAAGTTTCAACTCACGTTCCCTGTGTAAACAGTGCTTAGCAAAATAGAAGAAAAATGCACAATAGAACCACAAAACAATATCCGTCTTTTTGAACGTTTGCCCAGCCACAGATCACTCGATGCATTTTGCACATAAAAATCTCCAGAAGTAGCAAAAAAATAAAATCACCAGTCCCAATCTGATTGGCTAAAGGACAAACTTCTAAAGAACAACAGGTTCCTAAATCTGCTACAGGTTTTCAGATTCATGCCACTGAATCGTTGAAAGATACTTTTTTCATGTCTGATGCAGCTATCATTCAGTAACTGAGATATATTCTCTGTGTAAGACTAAAATACAGGGACGTCATCATAACCTTCAACCACATCAGACACACAAACCTACACCGACCACTGCGACGTGACCGCAGGCCAAAAACTAGCAAAGCTTCTCTGTTATGACAGGGTGCGATCATCTGGATAAACGTAGCTACGCTTCTTCTACAGAAGCTGGAAAACACAGCCTGGAACCAGGAAAATACAGTCTCAATGCTTAGTGTTGAGTTTGTGTTGCGACCACACTGTTTATGTCATTTTACACCCAATGAAAGACAGATATTTTGTCAGGTATTTGAACAGCGCAGCTTGTATCTCTCTGAGAAACGTGATCCAGGCTGTAAAGGTCCCGCATTAGCAGGGAATGCCATGGATTCATGGACGCTCATCCACAGCTGACTGTAGAGTGAACCTCGGACTGTGTCTGAGGTCTTATTTCAACACTTAGTAGTGAACACAATCCTAACGGTCATTAAGCATAGACTAACACATCCCTAAATATCCACTGCACTATAAACACAATCAGTTTATATAGAATCGCCCCGCGTGTAACAGAGGAAGAAACAGCATAGGTAGCTTACATTACTGCCGAAATATTGACCAATAGAAATTCAGAATTGTTCCTTGAAACCGTATAAAACAAAGACCATTTTAATAAAGGTTCACGAATTTAGTTGGTGTTCTCCTGAATCTATTTGTGCATGTTTATTGACCTTGCATAGTTACCAACAAACATCACTCCAAACGTGACCTTCACTTAATTGCAAGTTATTTATTTTCGTATGACACCTGACGGAATTTAACGTCAAAGCTCTGTTGGTACCATAACAGTTGGCTGGTAACTTTATACCTGGTACTAACTATCTACTAACATAAATATCTGTCTCAGTTACGAAGCAATTACCTTCTCCAATGGCTGCTAAAGACCAGATCTGACTTCTGGTCTTCTCGTGGATGCAACATATTACCAGTGAACTATGACACTGAATCTAAGCATACGAGCAAGCGTGTGAATTGAGAGAATGAAATAAATGGTATTAAATGATTTTTGTGGCGTCCACTTCATACATGAAGGACAACTGTGAGCCGGTTGTTTTTAATAAACTCAAAGAAAGAAACTGGTTTCAACCGGACTGCTGACTGACTGAATCAGACCAGTTTATATTTACATTTATGCACTTGGCAGACACTTTTATCCAAAGCAACTTACATATCATTATATTATACATTGTTTCTGAATATGTGTAATCCCTGGGATCGAACCCATGACCTAGGCGTTGTTAACGCCATGCTCTAACCACTGAGCTACAGGAAAGCTCAGTGGAAGATTATAGATGTTATGTTTAAAATCGAACCAGTAATTACTCAAACAGTAATTGTTTGGTATTTCAGTGTAGACTAATTATTCAATTTCAGTAAGAAAAAAATTACACAATAATCATTAAATTCATTATGATTCCCATCCCAAAAGAACAATAAACCACTAGTTTCCTGAACCAGTAATCACATTTTGGTTTACATGGTTACTGACCAAATCTTTGTATTTCAGACCTTGTTTTAAAGCAGAAAGAGGGACAGACGAGCCCATCTGGGGGTGATTTTGGAGCTCTCAGTGGTGGATGGTGATTGGGCCAATTAAACTCCTGACCTGGAACAATTTAACTAATGCGTTCCCATCAGAGACACGCCCCCCTGGAGCCCCTCGCATCAGCAACTGTCAAACCACGGTCACGAACCGCCGGTACCACCCGTCACCATGAAAGAGTCCCATACCATCTTTTTTTAATTAAAAAGAACTTTACATTTTTGTACTTTTCCATTTATTTTATTTGGTCTAACTTAAGGTCTTTTGTAAAACGTCTGGCCTTTCATTCTGAGCATGCACAATACTAGCAGAAACAGCCGTCATTTTCATCTCTGACTGGAGTCAGATGTGCAACAGTTTTTCCTCTCTGATGGTCAGACAGGAAAAGGGCTGCTAATATCAATGCAAATGGATTCTCTGCTTACAGGAATTCGGTTGGACTGGAGGGGTGTCGAGTACCACATCAGTAGAGGAACCGACCAGGGCCCTGCACATTTTCATTCCCACAGTGCAAAAACCGAGTTTAGAAAACAATACTAAACTAAAGGCTAGTAGATCCAAGAGAAACACATTTTTCTAAAACCAACTAAATTCTCTCTATTTTTGTTTCAATAAGCTGCAGCTATGACAAGCGACAAATCATTTTGTCATTGTTGTTAGGCTGTTATTCCAAAATATCACTCCACATTTCTGTAGGTTTATATTATCCAAACAGGTTCAAATCAGGTCTGTCGTTAACTAATCCTTCATTGACTGTGACAGCCCCAGTTCTAATTGGCTGTTATTTTTGTTGTGTCAAGTCCCATCTCTATTTCACTGGAAGCACAAAATGACTTGAAGCTGGAAACTCATCACGCCTGGTTAGCAGGACACTGAGAGTCCATAAGGAGTTTGACAGTCAAGTGTGATCCTGCATGGAAAACATCTCTTAGTCCAGACACGGGCCCATTCAAAGTCTGTTAAACAGGCCTTCTGTGTCACTCCCACTAGGCCCGTCCTCCTCTCACTTCCTGTGACGCGACAGAGTTGTGTTTCGGGCTGCGAGAACCATCTCTGTATGGCCCGTTTCCACCCACACTTTTGAAGAGATTATTCTGACCCCAAACCCACAGAGACATCATTCCTGGCACTCGGTCAGCAGTGTCTGTCTGATCTCCAGTGACAGAACCAGATGCTCTGCTTGTTTACATGTTGATGTTCTCTGTCATTTAACATGTTTAGCTATAATGAAACAATCCCACTGAACAATTATGTGTAAAGTGTGGGTTTATAAATCTTGCGTTTGCACGTTTTTATCCGCAATGAGGTTGTATGTTTGCAAAACTAGTCAAAGGTGTTGTGTAATTTTCTTCGATATAATTCACTATTTTCATTGTTAAAGTACTTCCATACCAGTTCAATATACAGAGATAAGCAAGATATTCATATGTTAATGGCACTTCACATTTGTTCTGACTTTAGTTCATGGACTTTAAATGTCCTCCATTGATTCTGAACCATTTTAAAAGAACTTAAAGTCGATTCAAAATCGATCACTTGATTCAGTGTTTGATAGATACACACACACACAAGATTAAAATGAAAGGGAATACGGAAAATTGGATTTTCCAAAGCACAACTGGATCTGCCTGTCAGAAAATCTCATTGGTCCGTGACTGCTCTGTGCAAAACACCTCTATGGTAAGTAAAAAGCTTAACATAAACCTGTTTTTAACTGTAGGTGTGACTTCTGGTTGCTGTTTTGCATCCAAACGGTGAAAAAAAACAGGTAAAGAAAGAGAAACTACAAATCAGGTGCACGTGGAGCGACGAGACCAGAGAAGAAGTAAGTGAAGAGTAACTCGCTAAATTAAAACAATACTATCACTAACACACACACACACACACAAAAGAAAGTTTCCATGGTGGAATGCAGTCAGCATGTGGAGCTCATATGTTTTTGATAAGTGCTAATGGAGACTTGTGAGGTAATAATGAAGTCATGCTTATTAAACAGACAGGGTCAAATAAAAGAGACTGGTGCTTTCCTACCTCAGCCTAACACGTATTCTGTCTGGGCAAAGATACACACACACGTTGGCATGTGGTTTATAAGGACTCTTCATAGATGTAGTGGTTTTTAAACTGTACAAACTGTAAACCCTCACAGAAAACTGTCGGCGTTTTTAACAAACAAATAAAAACACCATTTAGTTTGTTTTTAAGTGATGTAATTTATGAGGACACAGGAAGTGGCCCATAAACCATCTTTACATTGTTATACACGTGTCATTATATACATTTGTGCTTATGTGCTCATAAACCACATAATTAAACCCCCACACACACACACACACAGCTTGTCAGAAAAAAACTACAGTGTTTATATTATTCACAGGGTGGAGAGAATATTTCAACTCCCTTCGGTATCAAACACTAAACTTTTGAAGTTTAAACTCATGACTTTTGATCATGGTGGATGATATCTGACCCCAGAAAGCATTACTGTATCAACCAGAGGGAGAAGTGAAGGGCTGTTCCTGATTCCAGAAAACCAGTGAATGAGGAGTTCGCCCTGTCTTGATCACCTGCAATATTCATGTGCTCCTCATAAAAAAAATAAGTGTGAAGACAGCCAGAGGTGGACGAACCCACAGAGCAGAAAAACTAAAATAAGGGACAGAACAGAGACCACATCACATAACATTTACATTATATTTACATTTGATGGCAGATGCATGTATCCAAAGCGAATTACTGTGCATATTATCAGTATGTGTGTGCCCTTGGAATTGAACCCACAACTTTGGCGTTGTTACAGAGTATGAAACCAAAAACTACCATAATGCATGAAGCAAAGTCCGCTTCAAACAATAAATAAGTCAAAATATTTATACATACATACATACATATCCTATGATTTATGTATTGCATCTTGCAGTGTTACTATGACTACACGCACTATGGCAGTTGAGTACATACAGTCAACTATTACAACCACTAACAACTTTAACGCAGTCGATATTATAACTTTATTATAACCGGCATCTATTAATCCGCGACGTCAAATACGTCACACCATCGTAAATACGTCACCTCGCCGCACCAGTACGCAATTGAAAACGTGCGTGAAACAGCACGAGCGCGTTTTCTCCAGTATAAATACACGCGTGTGCAGTATTGACACAGCGCAGATAGTGTGCGTAATCTATCCCAGGGGTAAATGACAGATATGAGACGTGAGAAAATAAATAATATTAAAAGCCGCTTACCTGTAACAGGTTTGATAAATTACGCCCAATCTGATACTGTCATTCAATCCCGCTGCGCGTTTAGCCTGGAGAGCACGAGCGCTTTTGAACTGCGGTTCGCGTGCAGTTGCGCCGAACGCCGCGTGAGGTCAGTAGCGTCGCGCAGACGTCACCATCATAAGGATTGACGTCATACGCAGACCGCAGGGGCGCGTGTGAATTCTCACGTTATACAGATCTGCGACGTTGCTCAGTATACGGCAGGAGGTACAAAGTGGCAGTTGTTGATTTCTTACATTTTTGAGCGCACCTGTAAAAAAGGTTTGCAATGACGTGTCCCAACACGCAATTGTACCTTTATACAGTAAGCAAGAGTATTACTGTGGAGGTACTTTTAATATATTGTTTATTAATGGACGATTTAAGAGGGAATTGGAATTTTACTTATCATTTATTTTACTTAATCACTTATTATTGAAAAACTGCGCAGCTATATTTGTAAAATTATATGACAATATTCGACTTTTGTATTACATTGAATTAATTTTTATTCTGTATATTAAATGTGCTTAAATAAATATATATGTATACATAACGCACAAAGCAGAGAAAGTTAAATGTGGGGTATCTCACGTTTATGAAACTGCTTCTCTTCAGCAGTTAAGAGGTGGTTGCGAAACTGTACCGACAAATAGCGAGATATGCTTCCACCTAGAGGCCATGAGCTGCATTACATTGCAGTAGTGGAAAGCGTGCTTGACCTTACATAAATAACAGCGACCTGCGTCGTTGTCATTATTCGACAGCGGTGTGTATGCATGAATTTAAAGACATTTTGGGTTTCTTACCCTTTAATATCCATGTCCTTGTTTTAAAAAAATATCCAAATGGTGAATAGCTGCTCGTTTGTCCAGATGTAGAGCTTTGTTTCCCTTACCAGCTGAAAGCAATGGCCAGTAGTAGCAAATGGACCCTTTACACACATAAGCATTTTATTTATACTGTGTTTATGGTATATTGTGTCATATTTTAGGATCATTATAACACATTAAATCAACAATATAATTCATTACTTTGGGGCTTAGTGTTGTCCATGGGTATATATTTTACCCATTTTTGTCATTATCGTAAGCCAACGTTGAATTGGTGTTACCTATAGCGCATGATAACCACTAGATGGCGCCTCTGCTTGTGGATTGGCAGGTTATTTACGATTAGGAAATAATACAGACCAATAATACAGACTATTTGAGACGCACGGCGCGTCTCTCCATATGTTTATGCATTACAGGCGGCTGGGCGACTGATTTACGTGTGTCACTGCAATTACAGGCTGCATGAATTGATTGACAGCTCCCTGCGTGTCGTATCACTTCATACAGAGCCCTCTTTCATATGACTCATTATATGAGTTTAATATTCAGACGCAAGCAATAAGCGCTTTTGCATCAGCCATCATTTCACGTTTTGTGAGTCATATACAGGCCTGCAGACTGACATGAGTGACCTTTAAAAATAAGCTATTCAGAGAAGCTAGCAAAAGCAAGCTAGCTTTGAAAGCATACGAACTTTGTAGCTATAGGAACTAATTTATAGGAACCTGGAACTAGGGTGATCTCCTTGAGAACTACATTTCGGCCAAATTCAGTTGTATTTGTAGGAAGTAGGAACTGTCGTTGCTTTTCAATACTTAAATGGATGCTTACTGGTTGTATTTGCTCCTTTGTCCTCTAACCCGTGACCCGGAAACCAAGAGAAGTCAGCCATCTTGAAAAACATCTCAGTTCTCACTGGTAATTCCTAGGAACTTTGGTTAGACCCTATTCTGAAGCAGGAGCTAGTTTAGTTCCTCTAAAATGTGTTCCTGTAAGTAAAATCACTCCTAGTTCCTGCAGTGTGAACACACCAAAAAGCCGGAACTTTGGCCAATTGTCTAGGAACTACAAAAACAGTCCTGCAGGGCGAAAGCCCCCCATATTCACAAGTAAAGCCTCCCATTGCCTGCCTGTCCCTGTCTGGAGCCATCCCTGAAAATGCCAAAGATTTTTCCTGTAGTTTGTTTAAAGAAACAGATATGACAATAAAATAAACACAGGTTCCATCTCTAGCATGTTATGCTTGTTTGTACCAACAGGGGGTGCTGCTCGCCATAGCAGTCTCGGGTTGTTCTATTCGCCCAACAATGAGCATCATCGTCATCTACTTCAAAGTAAGGTATTTGAATAAATACAAACTCACATCTATTCTTTATGTCGTAACTGTAGCTGTTTCCCAGCGTCTTGTGGTTAAGCATATTTTAAAAGGTCATATTCATGAACGTTATCATATCCATCACAATCGTAAGATTTCTTCATTACTAGCTGCTTAACAATGTATTCTTTTAGTCAGTAAGACAGTTTACAATACAGCCAAAGTCCCTTCAAACAAGTCTCCACGCTCGGCGGCCATCTTTGCAACACATCCGGCAGCTGTTTTAGTCATACACTAATGTCAACAAATCTAACAGTCTTTGTCATGTATGTCTATCTGATGTTACACATTGTTACAACAGTGAAAATATAAAATATAAATATCAATATAAATATCTGACGTTTTATTATAAAAATTGTTTAGCTAAAGTCAGAAAGTCATATACACCTGGGATAGCCTGTAGTAAAGTAAATTAATAATGTAGTAAAAATGATTAAATAATGTGAAAATTTGGTCAATACACCGTTTGGTCTTTTGAAATGTAGCTACTTGTGCTTTAGAATTACATGTTGAGTCTACATTCTGCAGTGAGGTCATCGTGTCAAGGTGACACAGCCCTTCATCTTGGCCCAGACGTCACTGTTGCCATGCAGTGACTGACAGATGAGGTCATGACGCCCATGCAGAAACATCCTTTTAGCTCCTCCCCTTTAGAAAGCTCATCTGAGATAGTCACTCATTTCCTCAGTCAAGAGGAAAGAATCAATACCACTGATCCTAGACCAGTCAGCAAGGCCATCAATGACTCACCCGGTGGTGAGGCTGCTATTTGTGGTGATTTGTGGCTTAGTGCACTGACACACTGATAAAGCTCTGACAGAGAGACAGAAAGCGTACAATCCGCTTTCAAGTCAGTTTAAAAAATCAAGTGGGAATAAAGTTTTGTGTCCATTTTTATGGATTGGATCCATTATTCTCAGTGGTATATTTTACGAACATTCCCTTAATTGTTATTGTATTACTTATTATATTGAATATGAATTACCATTGGGAGTTGCGTTTAGATCATATGTTTTGGAATTACAATAATGGGGGAGGGGCTAATTGTCATAAAGTTATAATATAAAAAATCTTAAATGAATTTATTTTTCTTGCACAAAATTGAAAGTTTTGCTTTTGATGTTGATAAAACACGTTCTTGCCGGTTTCATCTGTCAGCTCTGAGCAGTACACGACACTCACGCTGCCTTCAAAGCTAATAGACTTAAAGCCACAAAACGTCTTTGAAATAAGACTCTCTTGAAGCACAAATGGCTTTTTGTACAGAAGCAAGCTGTGCTGCTGTACGTGACCTGAGACCGCACGCTGCTCTACAAACGATGCTGTCAGAGGTTAGCAACAGCCGTGTGTGCATGTCGGAAATAATGAGGTAAACCGGTCACTTCCTGTTCGCTACGTAAGGTGACAGATGGGTGACAGTGACAAATCTCATTTTGCAGATCCAAACAAACACATTCGGCGAGTTAAAAGCGCTCCTGTATCTCCAGTCAATCTGTGACTGTGCTAAAACCAGGCGTGTGTAGTTTTGAGGGTCATGCTGTTTCCTCAGATGTTAGCAAGATGTTCGAAAACGGCGAGAGGAGCAAGAGAGGTGTTTGTCTGTTCTGTTCTTTGTTAAATGAATGTGCTGACTGCTCTGTCGGCCCGTGACGCAAACGACACCTCTGATGATGTGTCGGGTTGGACGCTAGAAAGCTGTGAATGTATTTCCTGCCCGTGTGACGATCGCGGTACGTTTCGCGAACGTGACGCGTTTTGTTGGTGATAAAAACGTTCGTACACTAAAACAAAACAATGTGTTTTTGTTTTGTTTGCCTCAGCATCATTAAAGCAATATAATAATAACTACTTAACTGTATATTGAATTAAGTTGCCGATGGGGAAAGAAAAATATAATAAATACAATATTGAAATAGTAATTCAAGATATTACTGTATGTAGTTTATCATCTTAAATACAAATTGTGTAGGCACCAATATCACCACAGACACAGTGCAGATTTAATAACATTATGCCTTCAGTGATACAATCTGTGTGTTTTGTTGAAGAACAGTTAAACTGTAAAGTTCTAAAAATACAGATGACCTCTGACCCATCTGATCTGACTGACATCAGAGTTTTTAGAATGACGCCCTCTGAAGAGTTAAATCTCTCAAAATGACCTTTTAAAGCTCAGATTTTAAAGCGGTCACTGTAAAAACACTATTAATAATAAGTGTGGGAGTATTATAAACATTATCAGGTTGGCTTATGATTATTGTTAGGTGACAAATTGATTAATATTGAATTAGTATTAGTTGTTAAATTGGTAGATTCAAGCCTTTTCAAATTTTTAACATTTAAAAAAACATGAACTGATCCATGAACATTTTACAATTTTAGGTTGTTAGAACATTTCCGTAATGTTTCTATTAAGTAACGGAAACGTTAAAATGTTATTTTAAAAGTTCTAGGATCATTCAAAACATCCGTTGTTTTTTAAAACGTTTTTAAAATGTCCCGCTAACTACTTAAGAATAACGTTTTTTAATATTTGATATTTTTTAGGGCTACTAGCATTACTGCAAAATGTTTTTGCTAACTTTAACAGAACTTTTTTGCTAACTTGAACGTTAGTCAACGTTCTGAGGACGTTCTGTGTTGGGTTGGACGCTCTAAGATGATGTGAAACACTGAGCAATGTGTTGTGATTCGCGTCATGATTGTTCAACAGGATATAGGCTCATCAAGCTCTTCTCTCACTGCAAGCTGTGCCATGATACTGTCAACACACACACATACACACACACACACACACATCTGAAATGCTTTAGGGAATTAGTCGGAACTGGCTGGCTGCACCACACAGACTTCAACACACCTGCATAGATGCCAAGCATTCCTGTAAGTGTGTTGTCAGGTACACACACGTGAACACACACTAATATAGGCAGCACAGATTAATTCCCTCAGAATGACATGCACTGATGAGCCGTGCATGTTTGGGTGGCACTGTGGCTTAGCAGTTAGTCTGTGTGGTCCTCATACGGGTGATCATCATTTCCTGATGACACCTCCTCCTCGTCTACGTCATCATTTCCTGTCCTCACACAATCCCTGTCCATAGATCAATCCCTGTCCATAGATGTGGCGAAAATGACAGCAAAGTGCGTATAAATCTCCCGTAATTCTTTGAGGTAGCAATTTAGGCAGTAAGAACGTTCCCTTAACATTTCCATTAAGATACAATGTTAAACATGTTATTTTGAAAGTTCTAGGAATGTTCGAAACGTCCAGTTTTTTTAGACATTGTGTTAGCGTTATTGCTTGCTTATGAGAACGTTACTCAAACGTTTTAATTCTGTAAAATGTTTAAAACACTCCACTGACAACTTAAGGATAACATTTTAACATATATGATAAATAACATTAAAAACGTTCCACTAACGTTACTGCGAGAAGGATTTTTTTGATAACATTGAGAGAACCTTTAGAAACATTAGCCAACATTCAGAGAATGTTCCCTGTTAGCTGGGTGTGTTGCTAACAAACAGCAAATAGTTGTCACAACCATGTTTAAAATGGGACCCACGGTAAGTCATTTTATTGCCTGTGGCTCTCCATTGCTATTAAGTCATCCTACAAGGGACAATGTGTGTGTTTGTCTATTCACACTTACGTTATCAAAGTAACACTACTTTCTTCTCAGCCAGCATTTGAAAACACACATTGTGGACAAATAGCAAAGCTGGGTTCTCTATTTATATAGTAGCGCTTGCTTATGATGTCAACACAGGTCCATGCTTGCCGATCTAACAGTTACACGTGTTTTAGTGCGAGAGGATGCGTGTTAATCTTCAATAATGATGACGCACACCCCATAGTGCCATCTCACCTCGAAAAGTGTGTGTGCGAGAGTTTGCTGTGTAGGGCGGCTAGCGATTGAAACACGCTAAACACTGACGTACTTCAAATTCGGACCGATGGCCGACTTAAAACTACAGAATAACATGCAATTCCAATCGACTCACTCTTAGGGTTTCGCTTGAAGACAAAACAAATACATACAGCTTCACCAGAAATGATTCACAAAGATACACCACACACACTCACAAACACATACACACACACTCACTCACACACTCACACACACACACACACACACACACACACACACTCACACTCTCACACACACTCACAAACACACACTCACACACACTCACAAACACACACTCACACACACACACTCACACACTTACAGAGGGAACTGAAAATTGAAGCGTGTTGAAGAGAGCGAGACAGAGATTTGTTTTTGATGACAACAATAAACTGCAGCTAAAACAACCACCAAGGAACGCATACATTAGCTCTGCTTCAAATCTACCTTGCTGTCTGCTGCCTACATAGGCAGCATACTAAGTAGGGCACACTGAGTGGCTAATTTGGAAGAGTACAGACAGGAAACTCATTTCATTGGGTAATTTTTTGTTTGCTTTCTTGCAATATGAAAATCATAAGGCCACTTGTCAGCACAAGTTATGCAATCTGAAATGTCATACTACTGAGATCTTAGATTCAAACTTACAGTGCTCAGTATTAAGCAATAGTAAAAGTAATGCTTGCCTTAGAAAACACCACTACTACATCATTCTCTACTTTCAACCCAATCAAGTACGGATGTATAAAATCAAGCTCCGCCCTGTTTATTTAGCTCCGCCCTGTTTGTTGTTTTTTTGTTTAATATTTAACCGGAATTAATTTTATTTAAAGCTGCCACCCATAACTGTTGCCTCTCTACCGCCATCTCTGTTTGAAACATAATATTGCAGAATACTTGCAGAGTTATTTTCTTAATGTGGATGACAAGGTTAAATTCCTAACAACTGCTGTACGAACAAGCAAATGCCCCACAATCCTTAGCAGATATAGTATAATATATATACCTTACCTTACCTTGGGGTAAGGTAAGGTGATCATGTTGACCATTGATCTGTCATGTACTTGAGCAAATGATTTTTGTGACATTTTAACCAAACGTTTGCATGTGTAAGTCATTCTGTCTTGCACATTGTGTCAATGTGGGCTGTGGGCAATCTGGGAGCCAACTGGAAGCGGATTATTCACTGGAGCGTCTGTGTGTGGAGGTAGTGATCGCTTTAATGTGCGTGATCGTTTGTGTTTGCATCCGAATGTGTGTGTCTACGTGTCTTTGGTGGGCAGTGGGGCGATGGGCAGGATGCTGCTGCATAAACAGTGGGCTCCAGAGCCAAGCCGTCTCTCTCGCGCTTCCTCCCCTGGCTGGGGGGCGTCGGTGGGGAATACAGGGCGTGAGAGGGCCCCCTGGCTGTTTAGGCCAAGCAATAATAGTCGTAGACTGTCACATGCTTAATATTGGTAATACTAGGGTTACCTAGAAGTACTGTAGGTACCTGGGCCAAATATTAAGAGCATAATATCATATGGTTGGGCTTTTTTGACTTGGGTCAGTAAAAACCACCAACTGTAGCCACAACCCAGAACACCATAGCAGAGGTCTCTTGGAACATGTTAGCAACTGCTTAGCAATGTGCTAGAAGTTAGAAAACTGCTTAAAAACAGAAAACTGCTTAGCAATGTGCCAACACCTTAGAAACTGCATAGCAACATGCTAAAAACCCACTCAGAATGCCTTAGCAACTACATGTTAAAATATCAGAACTCCTTAGCAACTGCTTAGCAACATGCCAAAAGTTTCTTGGAACACCTTAGAAATCACTTAGCATGGTGCCAGCAAGTATTACAGAACACCTAGGCAACCCTATAGCAACATGCTAAAATGATTAAGATCCCCTTAGCAAATACACATTGTACATGTACACATTTAGTTATTCCACTGTTAAAATAAAACGCTATTCCATGTGCTCCGCAAAAACACGCTCCGTTTTAAATGCCGAACCCAAGTGTGAAGTTCAAATTTGTGCCCATTGTCTTCCGAAACTTGTGCTATCATGTCACAGCCTTTTCCCAGGAACTGACATCCCTCTGAGTAAAAGCTTACCACACACACACACACACACACACACACACACACACACACACACAGGAAGAGAGGAGAAGATTTGTTTGTGGTTTATTAGTAATGGCCCACTCACAGACACACCTCAGCCCCACCCTACACACCCACCTGAGTGGAATAGGTTTATACACAGCGTTAGTTTCATTCTCACTATGAAACCTTTACCGCTGAATGAAACGCGTGGGCGGACATGTTTATAATCGCACAACATATTTTCTGTACAAAGCATCTCATGCCCGACCCAACAGAATGTCACGCGCGGTCTCCTGTGTTGTTTTTGTCGAGTCCTTGAGGTATCGGACTGGCTAACAGTGTTTACATGCCCTGAGGATGTACATTGTTTTCTGATGCCTGGTTTAGCGTAGCAGCGCTTCGTTGCCAGTCCAGATCTGCTGAGAGCTGTTCCCATTTCCTGCTCGACAGGAAGAGCCGGCCCACATTGGTCTTTGTCAGTCAGAGAGAGACAGGAAAAGGAAATGGCCCACAGGAAAAGCTCCCCCGCTTGCTAGGAATCGTCCCCGTCGTACGCTAAATAAACCTCAATCTGTAATCCGTTTGTAGCTTAATGGTAAAATACAGCGTGGGGCATAAACCTTTCTGTAGGTTAATTTAATAACTATTTGTTCAATCTATAGCTATGATCGAATGTAAGATGTTACCGCTTGTTACCATCTTAATTTGGGGCAACTGATATAACTTTATTTACAGTGACAGGTTAGCACACATTTTAAACAGTAGCACAGAAGCAGCACGTTAAAGTGGCACAAAAATGTAAAAACAGGGCAATAAAATCATACGGAATCCTATTCGTTTTTTAATCATAACTGACAAATGTCTTCTCTCGTTCATGCGATATAATTTGTGACACGAACGTTATACATTATTTTATCATTTTGGGTTTGCACATTTAGTGTAAATATATTTATTAATCCTACAATTATTTAGTGTTTTGATTATTTATATAATTATTAATAATAATTTTAATATATGAGTTTCATCTTTCATCATATTTAACAACAATACACTGCAGTTAGAGAAGTGGCACTAGACGTCATTGGAAAATCATTTAAGACGTTTGCTGACATACGTAATGTGTGACCAAACATGTTCCTGTGATGTTCCTGTAATGTTCCTGTAATGTCTACACTGTTATACTGTCTTTAAATGGGAAGTAACACAGGTGCAATGTCACCGCAACCTGACCAGAAAGAAACCGGGCACACATCTGTGAGTCACATTCTAACCCACCAGCCTCATCCTCCCACACAGATCTCGCTGCCCTCAGCAGCCGGGAGCCATTTTGGGACTGAAAGAGCATTTGTGGTTTGGCTCTGATATGCACATCCCCATTTTCATCCTGAAAGCGACAAGAGAACTGCAGGTAGTTTCTCACATGATTGTGTGGCTTTCCAACGAAGCTTCTCGAACCAATTTCCAAAAAACGGATCATCGAATCTCTCGACATTTAAAAATAGAGAAGTGTTTTAAAATGGCAGAGATTCACAGATATGAAAATGTGTCTTAGTAAAACGTACTGTAGTTACTATATCAATCGTTATATTGTTTAATTGTCTGTTCTTTTCATATGAGGGTTGCGAATTTTACAGCCAAGATATCGAGATGTTTGTTTCATCAGAAACATTTCATAAACATCAAAATGACAAAATGTTTAACACGAACTTAAAATGTGACTCGCTAAACTCAGATTTGCCAAATTGTCATTATAGACTCAAATATTTCTCAATAGATGGAAAAAAACAAGATTTGCGTCTCTAAAAACTTCCGCTCCATTAATGTTACAGTTCGTACTCTTAACGTACTTCCACAATTGACGAATTTGTATTTATTTCTATTTCTTCTAAGCTATTTTAGGAGAAACGACACTAAGAACATCAGGTCTCTTTGAAGAAGGAGCAACTTCTGAGAAATACAATCAATAAGCCTCTGGAATCAATAAGTCATCCAAGGTTGTACTTGTTACTATTCTAAAAATGGTAAATTATGGTTTATGGCTTTACCACAACATGCATATATGTGTTTACTAGGAACTTTGTTTACATGCTCTTATCATCAGCATTTTTGTTTCACAGAAATTCATCTTGTGGATGTGTGTTATTTATAACATCAGCATGTGTTTTTTCCAGTAAAATGACCCAAATGCTGCAAAAACAGCGCTGGTCAAACTTTTACTGTAACATGTTGTAACAGGTAACAGTACAAGTCTTTTACTGTACAACAGTACAGTAAAAATCAGTGTGTGCGTATGACAGGCCTAGTAGATTTTGAACATCCGGCTGTATTGTTTTAGAAGGTTGGTCACTCGTATAGCGTGCGTGACTCAGGTTTAGTGTGTACTTTTAGTGGTTGACTCATTCGAATCATTTATATACTATTTTAATAAAATGGTGCGTTTTAGGAGTCCATCAACCGCCCTCACACTCAACGGGCTCGTCTGCGGCCAGAGGCGTGACATTATCTCGTACCATCAATTATACAACAAAACCAAAACAATTATACGACTGTATAATGATGCATGACTGGAGAGGAACAAAGTGTAGTAAAAATACCCTTTCAAGTGCTTCCAGCTGGGTTCAGCCATATTCATCAACATGCAAATGAAGAATTCTAAATAAATAGGTATTAATGAATGAAAATGAACCACAATTCCACACACGCATTGAACTGATAAAAGTTAGGTGCTAAATTTTATGGTATTAAGTGTATTTGATTTTAATTAACCAAGCATAATTTTTACTATGTTTTGCCTATGAAAAACGTATCAATTACGTAACCTAAGCCTACCTGTATAAAAAGATAAAATAATAGTAATAATAAGAACAATTTAACTAAATGTTTAAAAAAATGAAATAATTATAGTGCTTCACTGTTTTTATCCGCAGGCTGGATAGTGATGCACATCTGTCGCACCCTAATTAATCGTTTTTAGTGACACGTGTAGTCCTGCGTTTATAGTGCCAGAGCCACCAAACTCATCTTGAGGAATGTGATCTGCACCCAGAAACACACACACACACACACACATCACGCGATGAGTCACTGCGAGGGTAACGTCT
This sequence comes from Botia almorhae, assembly GCA_036877575.1. Classification (NCBI taxonomy): domain Eukaryota; kingdom Metazoa; phylum Chordata; class Actinopteri; order Cypriniformes; family Botiidae; genus Botia; species Botia almorhae. The sequence continues at coordinate 186,453 of JAZGTJ010000072.1, forward strand.
GCCGACACACAGGGATCCCGAGTCTCGTCATCCCCTGCCTTTTAATTGGCTCATGAGGAGCAGGTACTGGGTTTAAGTGTATTTGTGTTGTGGGGGAAGTGTGTGTGTGTGTGTGTGTGTGTGTGTGTGTGGAGAGCTCTGTCTGGTCTAATGAAGGCACTAGGTTACGATATTTATAGAGTCCGCCACAGCGGAGGGGAGAAAACCTCCAGCTAAGCGATGTGTCACCCGTCTGTTGCCATTGCTTTCCTTCGCAACACCCCCACCATCCCTCCTTCATGTACACATCCCTCCTTCCTTCCCAGGAGAGCTGAGATCAAGGATATTGAAAAATGAGTCATTCCCTTCAAATGGTTTGCCTATATGTGTATGTATGGACGTGAGATGCCACCTTATTTTAATGTGTACAGTCCACATCGTGTTTTCTAAAATGAAAAGCATTGTTTTCACTGTCATTATTGATGTTTACTCCTCTGGATTGTACCTACAGTACAAATCTGAGGGGTGAAAACTTGTGTTTTTGTGCTTGTATTCATTTTACATGTTTGCAAATGCTGGTAGAGCCTGAAGGAAATGTTAACCTTAAAATTCGGTCATTATGTATCACCCTCATTATCTGTATGACTTTCTTTCTTACATGTAACACAAAAGGTGTTTTTTAAATATATAATATCCTAGCCAGAACATTAACATAGAGGTACCATGCATGTGTACTTTATGACTTAACTTATGGTCTATTCCTCACTCATATAGTCATATGGCATATAGCCATTTTAGCCACTTTTAAAATATGTGTATAGTGCTTCCCTGTCATTTTAAAGCAGCTCCCGTCCCCATACACCATTATATAGAAAATTTGGGATAGTCCTCCAAAATTCATCAGTGTGTTAAAAAAGTAGATAAAAGTCTTACAGGTTTAAAACAACATGAGCATGAGTCAATGATGACATCACGTAACATTTCATTTTGGGGTGAACTGTCCCTTTAAGAACCTGGAATATCCACGTCTTACATACAAAACACACTTCTGTTACAGTCAGTAAAGAATTGTAGATGGTTGTTTACTATCTCATTAGGATGTCATATTAAGGCTAAGGGTGCAGAAAACTGAGAACCCTGCCCTGGCCTGAAGCTATCTCTCGTCACATGGGCCGCAATCTAAATACAGTGTCTCTCCTCTTTTTATACTACCCACACCCCCCTTCCCAATTCAAGTATATGTGAGAGTCAGGAAGACAAATCCACTCAGCTAGAAATAAACCAGTGAACTGCACAGAAGGACAAAAAGAAATCAAAGATTGGTTCATTTGATTTAACTACAACTATGTACAACTATTACAGTCATAAAAGCCACATTGTGTTCAGCTGTTCATTGTAATCTCAGGTAGTATTATGTTGGGTTCAGAAGGCAAACAAAGGCGGATCACATGACTGAATAAATTTAAAAAATTGATTCATTCATTTTTTACTGTCTGCAGATGACTAAAGAAATAATACAACTTATAAGGACCATTAAATTCAAACTGAACAACATGTTTACACTGTGTCGAACAATAAGACGTGTGTTTACATCTTGAGGTGGTGTAGGGAAATCCCTGGAATGCTTAAAACTTTCCAGGCGAATGTCTGGAATAGAAGGTTGTTTAACATTGCCGTAAATATGCGAGAAGGTGTTAACAGAGGAACGTGCTTCCGCAAACAAAAGAAAACGGAATGAGGAACGGCTCAACAGCTTTTCTGTAGCTCAGTGGTTGGAGCATGGTGTTAACAACACCAAGGTCATGGGTTCGATCCCAGGGATTGCGCATACTCAGAAGGAATGTTTAGTGTGATGTAATGCAAGTTGCTTTGGATAAAAGCATAAACTCAAGAGTCCTTTTAAATCTTTCTAATCGCTGAGGGACACAAAGAGAATGTACAAATTGTGCCCTGCTACTGTTTTTAAGTTTATGCTTGTTTTTTGGGGAGGTATTGTTGTCATGCATCAAAAAGAAATAGAAGATACAAAAACGTTGTCAGTATATTTTTTGTGTTTCAGAAAGTACGAAAGATACTTTTATGCCACATTTTGGCATAATTTTTGGAGCTCAACATTGTCCCAGTGCAATAAAGAGTTTGTAAACTATTTCATTTGTAAACTGTCACATTTGAACTGTCACAATCGAACAGTTTTATAAATAATTTACACAAAAATGTGTTCTGCCCATGGGTTACAAATAAGGTCCAACATATTTGCCTAAACTCATTATTTGTTATATGAAGGAACGAAAGAAAATAATTCAGGTTTGGAATGACATGGGGATGACAACTAATGCCATTTTTGAATTATCCCTTTAAATTTCCACAAAACAGATAAAGTGCAAGTAAAGTCGTTACACTGAACAAGATATTGCTGCACTATTGACCCACTGCATTGTATTTGCTCACCGTGTGATACAAAAATAGGTATGTGTTCCTTGCCTGTCAATCATACTCCACTCCTCTCTTTAAACACAGAGAGAATGAAACTCATACTGAGGGAAACACAGAATAGCTCTGTTCCAAAACCTATCGAGCTTCCTACATAGGCAGTTACCTTTTAAGGTCTTGTACTCCCCGAAATGAAACAGAAATTGAAAAGTGACTGATCTGAACCCTCTACATAGATATCAACTTTGCAGACCACCTAAATAGTACTTAAATAGATTTGATGTCTATGTTAGCATGTTGTTAGACTGACAACATACCAGTTAGCATCAAAATACATTAAAATACAAAGCACACACGAAAACTTGTGAATTGAAAAGCTAGTGCATTTTTTTTAAGTCAAATTATTTTTTGATTTTACATATAATATATTATTTAAAATATATGAATATATAAAAGATATATAAATTAAATTTAGAAGAAGCCAAACTTGGGAGTCACAGCTCTCCAAAACAATGTACAAAAACACATACAGGCAATATAAGACAAAAACACAGACATCCGCTTCATACACAAAATCTAATGTGGTTTTTCATTCAATCCGACAGTGCCTGGCAGCACCTGAAGTCTGTGCTATTTTTATTGCTGTTCACTAGTGCAGCTTTGTTCCCCTGAATGAAAGGGTGAGGTGCATTTATCTCTCTCTCTCTCTCTCTCTCTCTCTCTTCATCTGAGCCCTGCAGCATTGTGACATTGGAATGATCAGTAACACAGTCAGAGGGGTGTGTTGGGTGACTCAGGCCTGTATGTGTGTGTGTGTGTTTTAGGAACAAGCTCTGCTTAAAAAAATATCTCCCACAAAGTGAAAATTATTGTTTTGGCAATGAACCGTCGCATAAACGCAAAGGTTTCGATCTAACCTGACGTAATGCGAAAAATCCCAAACATATGAGCCCGGAACTAGACGTGTTCTTGCCGAACAGTATAACGTTATGTTCCTGGAACACTTGTTCAAGCTCCGGGCATGCTTCCATAAATATTCCGAAGTCTTTTAATGTTTGTCTGTTTTTTAAGAGTGTCTGTTATTGATCAGTTGAAAAAACTGATCTATGTTTTCCGTGTGTGTCATAAAGTGACACGCTATATTACGGCACACAGCTGCGCGTGACGGAATTCTGTCATGTACCACCGTCGATGCGTTTGACATCATCGGTGTGGGGGAGGGGCTTACCAGGTGCCCTAGTGCATGTTAATTAGATTAGTGTTAAAGGGACGGTAGTGTATAACTCAACCTGTGCAAGGTGGTTTATCCTGTGTGCCCAAGCTGCCACATACAATGAAAGTGAATGGTGACCACGGCTGTCCCTGGTCCCCATTCGCTTTCATTGTATGGAAAAGAGCGGCATGGATATCTGTCTTTGTGTATCGAAAAAGAAAGAAACTCATTTGGTTTTAGAACATCGGGATTAATTCAAACTGAAAAGTTGGAGGATCTATTTCTTTAAGTCCATTTAACACAGATCTATACATGCAAATGGCCATGTTAGCCATTGCATAGAGCCTAACCCAGCTTACGATTTATGTTGTATAAACATTTCTGTAACATTTCCATTAAGTAACCAAAAATGCTACAAATGTTATTTTAGAAGTACTAGTAATGTTCAAAACTTTATTAATATTACGTTATTAATATACGTCTAGTAATGTTGTGTTAACGTTATTGCTTGGTTATAAGAAAGTTATTCAAATCATTTTTAATTCTGTAACGTTTGTAAAACATTCCACTAACAACTTAGGAGTAATGTTTTTTAGATGATATATAAAATAAAAATATTCCACTAATGTTACTGCAAGAATGTTATTGATAACTTTAAGATAACTTTTAGGGAACATGTTCTGAGAGCGTTCCCTGTCAGCATGAGAAGGTGTGCTGTAACACTGTAACTCGACGCTTTTCTCCATAAAGTTCAGTGTGTTTGGGAATATTGTCAAATTCCCAAAAATTGGGAATATTGTCAAATTCCCAAAATTGGGAATATTGTCAAATTCCCAAAAATTGGGAATATTGATGTTCGCAAATCACGTAAACGACGTGTGTGTGAACGGGTTCATCAGTTATATATTAAGAAATGTTGTGGTCAGCAAGGAATTTCGCTCAGGAATCCAGGAAACACCTGCATCTGTATCTACAGCAAAAAACTTGTGGGTTCTATTGTGACTGTCCTATCTGACAACATACATGCATCAGGAAGGCATTGCGCACACACACACGCACGCACACACACACACACACACACACTCGTGATGTGGACTGAACAGAGAAAAATAATGACTCACACTGAGAGATCAATGGAGAGGAATGTTATATTTGGAGCTTTTACAGTGAGACAGACAAAAGCACACTGTGGCAGTGCCGTGGTACAGTAATGGAAAAGTATTTGATTATGAATGATTATCATAGTCATACGCCATGCTATTTATATGAAACTTCAGCACTGGATACTGTAATATTATTGTGTAATTGACCGTTGTCCCAGGCAACCAGTTTCCTATGTATCTGTGCTGTTTTCGTGTCTCTCATGTCCCTCCTCAGTCTTTTAAACTCAAATTTATATTTTATGTCCATTTGTGTATTTCATAATAAGCAGAAAAACAAACGGAGAGCTAAATTAATCACCTTTGGATGCTAAAAGACCTCATCGTCTGATCACCCTGTCAGTGTTAATTTTGCGATAATGACCAGCAAACTGTATATAACATAAGATACACGATCCTTCTTTTTTAGGTGCTAATTCGTATACACACAAAAATGGTGTGCGATTTCACATGCCCACACGATTTTCACTTTCCAGTCTTTATTTTGCCATTTTTTTTAACGATGCTAGGTGTACATGTAAACAGGAGCGGGCCGCGCCTGTTACCCCGACACACTGTGATGTCATCAAAGATTACACAGGGCCATATGGGTGACGGCCTGATGGCCAGTAATCCTCTGACAGCCTGCTCTTCCTGTTACACACACACACTCTCCATCTCTGTCTTCACCGTCAGATGCATTCTGGGAAATTTTTAGCCCTCGTACCAGCGAAAACCATTACTCACATAATCTAATGAGAAAATCTTTTGATTATGTTGAGCAAGCAAACTGCAAAACACGTGTAAACAGGGAATGAAATAAAAAGATCTTTAAACTTCCTTGGATGGTGACGTTTAATCGTTTCTTGGATGACAACGTTTAATCTCTTTAGTGGTCATGGGATTATGGATATAGGACAGGTGGACAGTGTGAGACGGAAGTTTATAACGTTTTACCTGCCGACTATGATTGCGTCCTTATTTTTTAAGTGCATAAAGTGCCAATACTAAGCCCACACCAATACAACGCTTATTGCACATTGTTACTTATTCAATTATTATATTTTAAAGGGTTTTAGTAGCGAGAAAATGACCCGATATGTCGAGTGCCGTGATTTAAATGTTGAGCATTTGCTTCTATTACGCTTTTAAGGGCGGGCTCAGTCGAAAGAATGTGGGCGGCTCTCCCGTGTCCGTGTGTCCATATATGGATCGTGACGTCACGCGCCGGAGGTTCCACTCATATAAAACCGATCTGGCGGAATCCCCTTGGAGGAAATGTAGACTCAGCGCACTACTCAGGGTTTAGTAGGCAACCTACACCCTTAAAACACACACATTCCTTCTTAGAGTCCTCCAAAATTCACTTGAGCAACATGAAGGTCTCCAGCATAGACTGCCGGCGCTTGAGGAAGATCATACGTAAGGAGTGTGGACGTTGTCTTATTGTGGACTGTAGATCGTACTTCTCGTTCTCCAGCTCTAGTATCAGAGGCTCCGTCAATGTGAACTTGAATTCGGTGGTGGTCCGGAGGTCCCGCGGCGGTCCGGTACCGCTCCAGTTTGTCATACCGGACGAGAAAGCTCTGTTTCGGCTTCGGGAGGGAAGCATCTCCGCCGTCGTGGCTCTGGATGACAGCACACCTCATTTACAAAAACTGAAAAAAGACAGTATCGCTCATATTGTAATTAATTCTTTATCGCACTTGGCGAGTAGCACGAGTATCTGCTTCCTAAAAGGTGAGTGACAGTCGAATAATGTCCGATTATTTGTATTAGTTTTTATTTATGAAAACGCTGTTCAGAATAAATTATGCGCGTTCTTGTTTATGGTTGTTTTTTGTAAAATAATGACTAGGTGTCAATGTTCCGTAGTTTGACACCAAATTGTGTACAAAATTATTGCACTAATACTTTTATTACGTGTAATACTTTTAATTTTCAAAAACAATATTATAATATAGTATCTAAATACGATACGTATATACGTAAATACAAAATACACATTTACTTTTGATTTTACATTTCAATGCAGTTTCATTTTATTGTATTGATGGTTGTAGTATGTTGTTTTATATAGATCGTGTTTTTGACTGGTTTGACTGGAGATCAATTTCCTTTGTGCGTCAAATATGCGTACGATATGACTCACAGAAACAAATTTATATGACATAATAATATTTATAGCTGTTCGCATTATTACTACTGCCAATAACAGCAGCATATTTAAATGGAAAGGGCTTCATGGTGCTATTAAACACCTTATAAATTAGATGAACATATTTTTACTCTAGTAGATATTGGTGAGTGGAACCACCAAGCTCACAAACGCTCTTTCTGTGTTGGTGGGAATCACAATTTGCTTCTTAGCCTGACACAAGAGGCTCTTGATAAAGCGAACCACTCAACAATCCTTGACTTTTCCATACAATTGGCAATAACGCAGAATTTCTCATTTTAGGAGGCTACGAGAACTTCCACTCCCATTACCCGGAGCTCTGCACTGAAACCCAGTCGGTGGACATGAGTGAAGACGAGAGTAGAAGAAGAGTGAACTGTGACAAACTGGGTTCTCACCACAAGCCAGACTATGATCAGGTATGAATAGAGGAAAGCTATCGGTCCCCCGTTTGAAACCACTTCCACCGAAACCCATTTTAGCTCTGGGGCTTTCTGTGACAACACCCTCTTAAAAACGAGTTAAAATCTAGAGAGAAGACTATATAGTTACACAACTTCACGTTATCTATGGCTTTTATTTTTGAACTCTTTATATACGGAGATTCTACTTGAATGTATCTACTCACAATGCTGGAAAATGTCAACAAAATGGCTGCTACATCTATCCATCCAGCTAAACGACAGAAACCCCCTCCAAAAGTCCAGCGTATTCACCCAGCGTGTCATCTGAAGTTCCTTTTATCTCTGACCTTTGGTCCGGAATGCATTTTTCATGATAAAGTTAAAAAGCACCTGCCTGTATGTGTCGGTGACAACAAAGCCATCTTTCTGTAGAGGTTCAGTCCTGATGTCTGTGTGTTATTCTCTGTGTGCAGGGACAGCCTGTGGAGATCCTGCCATGCTTGTACCTGGGCAGTGCCTATCACGCGTGCAGACAGGACTATCTGACTGACCTCGGCATAACAGCGCTTCTGAATGTCTCGCGCAGGGACTCCCGGCCAGCCAAAGGACAGTACCGCTACAAATGGATCCCTGTGGAGGACAGTCATACGGCTGACATCAGTTCACACTTCCAGGAGGCCATTGACTTCATTGGTAAATTTTGGATATTTATATATTCTATTTCAATAAAAATGTGTATTTATTTTATAAGTCGAAATAAAATTATTTTCCATTATACATTTTAGGATTACACTAACTATTTAACTGTTGACTACTAAATATCTATAATAAAAACATAACTAGTTATATATAATTAAGTTATATAAGATACGCATGTAATGTTTAACTAAAACCGTTCCCAAAGCTGAGCACAGATGTATAGATAGTGCGGCTTACTTCAGAGGGTTTAAAAATACGACTTCCTCTGCATTAATAACTGAATTCAAAGCCCCGGTCTTTCTATAATCCGACTAGATCGGGCTAGACTTTATTTACGCCTACAAATCCCATCACCTTCAAATTCTGGGACATGCAATTAATACCTACACCTCAGAATAAAAGATATAGATAAAAAACAGATACATAAGACTGTGAATCATAAGTGAGACTAATTTAGTACTGATACGTTTCATGGGTGGGGTCGCTGTGTCACGGATGAGTCGACGGTTAGTGGCGTTGTAGGTTTGTGTGTGTGTGTATAAGTCATAAATTAAACTGCTATGTTATTTGTAGGCTGTACTTATCGGTTGTTTATCAGGTACATGTGTTTACACAGTGATATGACAGTGTGTAAAATTATTTATGAGTCAATCTCACAAAACCTGTCAAGAACATGTCCAGGTGGCTTCTAAATCAGAATTTTATTTAGAAAGTTAAGCCTTTATAGGACCATTAAGATTATTTTTGTGACATTATGTAAATGACAGTTCAGTAGCACACACGGTAATGACGATCTAATGAGAATGAAAGCAAATTAGAAACCAATCCCTACAAATGAGGGTAATGAGAATTCAAACGCATTGAATTGGCATGAAAATAAAGTCACGATGCCAAAATCTTAAACATACTCTTAACTTATTAAACCTTTGTTTGTTTTCATGGCTTAAGTAGGTTTAAAAACCACCCTGTTTGACCCGATTCCTTAGATATCAACCTGCTTTTCAAGAACGACTGACTCACATTTCAATTGATTAGAGCAATATTTATTTTACAAGGATCTAAATATAGGAAACATTATGTAATAGTCTATGAGGTCATTTGGTCTCACGGGGAAGAAATAGAAACGGAACCAAAGAATAATCCGTCCAAAGCTTTTCGGGTAATGAGCGTGTGGTGATATTTAGGTGCTTTAGCGAGTGTGATAGTCATTACGACGCCCACAGCTCTGCTCCAGATGGGCTTTAGGCGTGATTCACACCAGCAGATTTTGTTTTAAACAGACTAGCCAGGCATCTCACAAGAACTCGCACAACACTTCCCAGTACGAGACAAAATCTTGGATTAGAGTCTGAAATCTGCGTAGCTGTTTTTAATTAGGCCTCCATAAACAATCTTAGTTTTCTATAATAGGGTGTTTGGGGTTACATTTGGGGATGTACTTAATTGGAAAAGCAACTTATGAACAAAGCAAATAGTGCTTTATGATTTATTAAAAAACATTTTAGGGTTAAATTTGGGGTATGTTATGATTAGACGTTCTTTACATAGTAAATGTGTGGACTGGTCATGAATTTGTAAAGTCAGGGGTGGAAATCCACATTTTTATGACATTATGACATACAAATGAAGTAGAGGAAATTAATTAGTGGAGTTATAATGAACGGAGTGTATCAGACGAACAGTGAAAGAGGACAAGATAATTGTATTTCTTTTCATCGCATGACCATTTGTACTCATTCTAGAAGAGTCCGCCGGTATTTTTAGTGACTCATACGCTCACTTATTTCAAGAGGAGTGTTTTATAATGAAACGCATTTGCTCATCTCCTCACAGATTGTGTGAGGGAGGAAGGTGGAAAGGTGCTGGTCCACTGCGAGGCTGGAATCTCTCGCTCCCCCACCATCTGCATGGCGTACATCATAAAGACCCAGCGGCTGCGGCTGGAGCAGGCCTTCGACATCATCCGACAGCAGCGCGCCATCGTCTCCCCCAACTTCAGCTTCATGGGTCAGCTACTGCAGTTCGAGGCGGATGTCGTTTCCTCCACGCCCCCTTCGGTCACTCCCCACGAAGCCTCTGGCACTCAGGAGACTACCAGCTTCTTTAATAGTGACTTCACACTCAAAAGCGAGAGCTTTGAGTCCTCTGTGTTTACCTTCCCTACCTCCTTCCTGTCACCAATGCCCATCCCGTCATCGGTTCACCAGTTCAAACTGAGTCCAATAACTGCGCTGCCTTAATGGGCTGTCTGACTCGCGCAGGTTCGAGTACTTGAAAAACGAAAGGACAGGCTAACAGAACAAATCGACAGACTACAACAGGGAATACAACACGTATGTTTTAGTATTTAAAGACCAATCGTGGTCGACAGTGTATTGATTTTGTTTGCCTTAGAAAAAAAATCACTGCACAAAGATTACACTGCAATAACTGCCTTAGCTCGATGATGCACTGCCTATGAACAGCGCCTAGCTGGGCGAACTAAATTATTATGAATTTTTTTAAGTTTCTTTTTTTATGAATTGTGACTTTGTTAATAAATGTTTTTATAGAAACACGATGAGTTGTTGATGTCATTTTACTATTAGCAGGCTTATGTGAAAGTTCTGATGGATTTCTTATTCTTCGGAAAACTTACTGGAACATAACGCATAACTAAATGTTTTTGATGTAATATTTTCTAAATGTTTGCCCAATTTTCCACAAGAAATTTCACTTACAATTTCTACCCAATAATATATTGTACAGCTTGGCATAAGGTCTTTTTTATCTTATTTTAATTTTTGTCTTTTTTTAAATAACTTAAAATTCATCTCGAGGCCCATCGGAAGCTTGTTGAGGCCTCGGCCCACTGGTTGTGGAAAGTTACAATGCAATTGTAAGTTGTGCAATTTCTACATGTCGTTAAAAAATTACTTTTGTTGGCGTTATTATATTTAGTACGATTACATGAACAAAACTGAGCACATTTTAGGTTCTCTGTCAAAAAATAACAGTGTACAAATAGCAACACATTTACAAATGTTTTCATCTAAGTGACCCACAGTTAATTTAAAGTATTTTATATCTTTATGTTTCACTGTACATGCATAGCACATGAAAAATAACAATTAAATATCAGAAAGACAGTAATGATCATTCATAATCGTATACTCACACAGCGAGAGCGCTCGGCGTCTGTATTGGCGCCCAATCCCTACCTCGATCGACTAAACTAATCTTACAAAATAGGGGTACAGTCCAGAAAGGACATGGATACACTAGTCGTTTAAATACACGTTAAACTAAACATTGATAGTTTAAGATATCATTAAATATTGTAATTATGTAGTATGATGCAGATGGCTTTGCCTTTTGTTTTAAAACCCTTTTTTATATTTGACTAATTTTGCCTCCCCTACGTTTTCAGATAGACTCGTCCATTCATCCCGCCTCTATCGCCATTTTGACCGTGTTGATGTTTCGTGAGGGGAGGGAAAACAAAATCTGATAGTACACTACAGTAAAACTGTGCAAATTGATCGGGGGTGCCGGCGTTTTTATTTTTATTTAAGCCCTTCTTCTCTTTGAGGAGGAGGGTGTATCATTGTGCTTTATCCGTCTGTTCTCTGAGGAGAGTTTTGTGCATATTTCGCCATGTACATTAAACAGGTAAGTGAATGACAGTCACGCGCTGCATTAAAATGATAAATAATGTATTGAAAATGCGTTAAAGGACGAATTTCAGTATTTCACATCTAAGCTGTGGGCAAACCGCATGTTTTTCAAAAGCACTTAACACCGTACGTGTGTAAGTTTTTGGGAGTGCATGGCCTCCCGGTGACGCTAGCTTTAGCATTAGCATCAGCTGTCAGAAGAAAAGCATCAAAACAAATCTGACATCATCTTCATACTACACATTTACTCATAAATTTAGCTTTTGTCTTTTGCTGCTTGCTGTATGTGAGCTAAAGTCACCAAATGAGTTTAAGAATGCAGAATTATAGCTAATGTGAATGCGTATGTTAGGAGCGCGTTATTATGCATCTAAATATGCATATACATAATGCATATGTTAAACATGTTTTTGGGTTCGTAAGGTGGATTTCGTGCGTTTCTCATCTCTGTATGATACGTTGAAAAGCATTATGTTGTATATTTAAGTTATGATGGCATTAGTGTAACACTATATTTAATGCACATCTTGTTAAATTGTTTTTGTAGGTTATTATACAAGGGTTTCGCAGCTACAGAGATCAAACTGTGGTGGACCCCTTCAGCTCCAAACACAATGTAATAGGTAAGACTGTCTCACACCTCACACGATGTATTGCAGCTACAGTGTTTTAAAAACAATCATAAGACTTGCAAGGCAAGTTAATATATTAAAATAACCTGCTTCAGTTCCATTGCTGTAGCACGGCAGTTTGAATATTCTCTGTTTTAAACGCTCCTTTAATTTTTCACAGTGGGAAGGAATGGATCAGGGAAGAGTAACTTCTTTTATGGCAAGTATAAGTTATGTTTATGCCTTGTAGTTTTTGTGCAAGTAGTTTTGGTGAGTTTAACTGCTGTTATCTGTTAGCTTTCCTGTAGCTCAGTGGTTAGAGCTTGGCGTTAACAACGTCAGAGCCATGGGTTCGATCCCAGGGATTGCACATACTTAGAAACAATGTATAGTTTAATGCAATGTAAGTCGCTTCGGATAAAAGTGTCTGCCGAATGCATGAATGTAAATGTTATTAGTGTGAGATTAGTAATGCTCATGCTTCTGTCCTCAGCCATCCAGTTTGTTCTCAGTGATGAGTTCAGTCATCTTCGGCCAGAGCAGCGTCTCGCTCTTCTTCATGTGAGTAAAATGTTATTGTTGAGTCGCTCGAAATCTTCTTTGTTTGTATTGTTTTGTGTATGTTTTAATTATAGAGTGGATTTACAATCCTTTATAAAGTTTCTAATTATTCTGAACGTTTTTTATGAAAGAAGAATTTCATTAACAAATAATGCATATTTACAATAAGTACGATAATAACAATAATAAATATACTTTATAATTATTGTTATTAATAAAAAGCATAAATGATGGAATTTAATAGATTGCAAGCATCTAAGCATTTTTAAAACAATGCAAGAATAAATGGTGAAAAATGTTGCCATTGACAACAGCGGACACTAGGAAATATCAGACAACTGAATGTTGCAATTGACTAGTTGGAATTCAAATATTTTGAAGAGCCATATAATAAATGTAATTATTGTCTCTAGCTGTGCTAAACAATGTGCTGTGGTCTTATTTTAGGAAGGCACTGGCCCAAGAGTCATTTCAGCATTTGTGGAAATTATTTTTGACAACTCGGACAACAGATTGCCGGTAAGAGATTTCCATCAAAGCAATTTGTCATTGTAGGACTGTCAAATTTTCAGTGAATAGGGATGAATAACCTGATTTATTTTCCCCGTAGATTGATAAAGAGGAAGTGTCTCTGCGGCGTGTCATCGGTGCCAAAAAAGACCAGTATTTCTTAGACAAGAAGATGGTCACGTACGTTCAGTTCTTTTAATAGTTCAAAACATCAGAAACGTTTACACTCGGAGTTAATGATCAGAGCTGTATTTGAATCCGTTGTGTGGTTGTGTTTCAGTAAGAACGATGTGATGAATCTGCTGGAGAGCGCCGGTTTCTCTCGCAGTAACCCATATTACATCGTCAAGCAGGGAAAGGTATGGATGTGTTTTTTTTTATATCCACATATCATGGATTATGACATGCTTGCACTGTGACACTGTTTCATTTGATATCTTTAAAAGTTGTGTTGTACAAAATGAGATTAACAGTGTCGACTTGGATTTACTGAAAGAAAGTGACGTATCAATCTCCTGTCTTCACGTGACCAAAATTTGCAGCTTTTGAAACGTTGTAATGCGCTGAAACGTGAAGCTGCTTTGCATGAACTTGTGTTTCCAGTCGCCAGAATTCGCATATGTATAAGTGGAAGACAGTGAAACAAAAAGAATAGTGCAACCCCCCTCTTATTCATGATTTTATTGGAGTTAGTCAAGACATTGATTGTTTTTATTAAAATGCTGTTTAGAATTGAAGCAGCAGTTCACAGCTCTTTGGTGCTTAAAAAAACATGATTTTTGATTTTATGAACGTGTCAATCATAATCATAGATCAATCAGATGGCGACTGCGCCTGACTCTCAGCGTCTAAAGCTGCTCAGAGAAGTGGCCGGAACTCGAGTCTATGATGAACGCAAGGAGGAGAGTATCTCACTCATGAAGGAAACAGGTGGAGTTATTCCATACAAAATAGATCCTTATTTTATTACATTTATAGTGAGAATTCTATTAGGCTGATTCTGTTAGTTGTCTGTCTTTTCCTTCCTAAGTTCTTAATTTCAACAGACAAATGTTTGCTACAGAATTGGCCGTGCCTGTTGGCGTTTGTAACTTTGAATGTATTTTGTATATTAAAATGCTTTAAAAGAAGTGACAATTGTTCCAAAGGAATTTATTCGCCTCAATGTAAAATGTGACATTATTTACTCGCCTTCAATAATTTCTTCTGCTGTATAGCTTGAAGGTGGCTGTCATAATTAGACGTTTTATGAACGTGTGTGTGTGTCTGTCTGTCTTACTGTGTGCGTCTGTCTGTCTGTGTGTTCAGAGGGTAAGAGGGAGAAGATTAATGAGCTGCTGAAGTACATCGAGGAACGGCTCCACACTCTGGAGGATGAGAAAGAGGAACTGGCCCAGTACCAGAAATGGGACAAAATGAGACGTGCTCTGGAGTACACCATCTACAACCAGGAGCTGAACGAGACCCGGGCCAAAATGGATGAGGTACACACTGCTGACTTCATCTTCACTGTGTTTAGGGGGGAATTGAGAATACATCTGTATTCAGCACATTCAGAGTCATGTGAGGTGTGACGCTGATGTGTAAATGGCGTTAAAGCGACGCTATGTGTCCGTGATGATGTCATTTCCTTTTCTAGTTATCCACTAAGAGGGAGACCTGCGGAGACAAATCTAGACAACTGCGAGATGCCCAGCAAGACGCCAGAGACAAAGTGGAGGTAAACCGTTCTATGAATGATAAAATCCATAGACTTGTATTGGTTGATATATCAAACTTGACGTGGGTTTCTTTTGCCACCCAGAACCGCAATGCAGTACTTAGCAACTACATAGCAACTGTATGTTCGCATAAACGCCTTAGCAACCGCCCACAAGAACCTTGCGATGGCAAGTTTTTACAGTCGAGCATCACTCGCATATTGAGTCTTAAGTTATGTAAGAATAATAGAAAAGCGGTTTACTTCATAATTAACAAACGCTACCTTTTATTTAGAATAACACTGAATAATGAATCACGTACAAAACATATCTGAATATTAATTATCAGATAAAAAGAATCTGCTTTCATATAATCCTAAATTTAGGCTAATAGGTGGGATTTCTCAGATATGTGTTATAGTAATGCCGTATGAAGTCACTGAAGGTGTTCACCTTACACACGTCGCACGGCTCGGTTGGGTCTGGTTATCTAACCTTTCTCTCTGCGTCTGCAGGAGACGGAGCGCGTGGTGAGGGAGCTAAAGGCCCGTATCTCCGCCATGAAGGAGGAGAAGGAGCAGCTGAGCGCCGAGCGACAGGAGCAGATCAAACAGAGAACCAAACTGGAGCTCAAGGCCAAAGATCTGCAGGACGAGCTGGCAGGAAACAGCGAACAGAGGGTAAGGCTAGCAGACACGCGCGCTATAGGCGTGCTACACTCCGCGCACGCGCTTACAGGAAGCGTTAGCTGCATGTACACATTTAAAAAACGTCTGCTAATGTTTGCGTGAAACGGATTTCTGGCCATTTGAGACGTGTGTGTTATTTGTCAGACATTTTTGTTAATCACTTACGGTCCAAACCTTTCATGTGATAATGTTTGTTCTACATAAACCAAATACTACAAGTTAAGGTAATGTAATTTCTATAAGGTATAATCGTTTTTCATGTTTACAATTGAATGCAGGTATAGACTGTCAATAACTTGATGTAAACAAGGTTTGGCTAAGTTAGAAAGAAAACTGATGAGACTATGATGTACTATGATGGATAGATGTGGCTTCTAATAAAACAGCATAATTCATAGGTAACATTAAACAAAACTATAACTTACTGATTCCCAACAATAGCCATTTACAATCCTTTAAATAAGGCTGTTTTTATAAATGAATATTCAGGTACGAGGGCCTATGACCACTCCCACATAAGCAGACAGAACGTCAGTTTTTCCCACTGTTTTAAAGTTAAAAGAAACAAACACAACAGACAACAATTATTATTTAGTAAATAAAAAGTGTCAGTGTAAGTATGAGCACTGGTAGGTATAAGTCACACACCTGCTCGCGCTCAACTGATTTCCGCAGATGGAAAAGCAGTGGAAGCGGTAGCTGCTAACGGAGACGATTCACACAACAACATCCACACAAGCGCACGTTTCATACACATGCTAGAAAATGCTAACATGCTCCTAAATACACGTTCGGCTGCCAGAGAGCTGCAGGAAATGCTGGCAGGCAGCAGTAAACAGAGGGTCCGCAGTGTCTCCGTCTGCGTCACTGACAATACACGCTCGCTTCAGCCCGGGCTTACTGCCAGACACAGACACACACACACACACACACACACACACACACACACACACACACACACTACTTGTGTATCCCTGTATGTGTGAAATACACACTTCTGGTCAGCTCTTCTGTATTTCGGCTTGGCTTAGAGAAGGATTAGCTCCACCTGGCTGTGTGTGTGTGTGTGTGTGTGTGTTTTCCTGTCGAGGAGACGCAGATATGCCTCATTTGTCTTTTGATTGGTGAATGTGAATGTAGGGTTGCTTAGATGGAGATCCCCTTTGTTATGCTCATGACGTAGAACATACACACCTGCTTGTTCTAAATATGAACGTCACACACAGCCGGGAACATCCCACAAACACTCTGACTGAAATGTTCAGATCGAGTGTTGATTCGTGACTGATTGAGCGATGAGTGTCGATTCGTGATTTCCACCTCCTTCATCCTCTGTCCCCTTCAGAAACGGCTGCTGAAGGAGCGACAGAAACTTCTGGAGAAGATCGAGGAGAAACAGAAGGAGCTACAAGAAACGGAGCCCAAGTTTAACACGGTGAAAGAGAAAGAGGAGCGGGGAATCTCCAGGTAAACTCTCCGAACTGTTAAACCGAACACGGATCATCACTCTGTGTTTATGTGTTTGTTTACGTGTGTGTTTGTTATTGCGCTCTCCCTCAGACTGGCCCAGGCCACACAGGAGCGCACAGACCTGTACGCCAAACAGGGTCGAGGCAGCCAGTTCACCTCTAAAGAGGAGAGAGACAAGTGGATCAAGAAGGAGCTGAAGTCTCTCGATCAGGCCATCAATGACAAAAAACGACAGATCGCCACCATCCACAAAGATCTGGAGGACACGGAGGCCAACAAAGAAAGAAACCTGGAGCAGTACAGCGTAAGATTCATGACGTGTGCTCAGATACCTTTAGGCACAGATTGTCATCATTGAATTTCTTAAATGCAAGATTTTTTTTGTTAGTATTGATGCACCATACACCAGCGTGTCGGACTATGACAGTGAGTTACCTTCACACTAAAACAAAATGACTAAAAATGAAACTAGTAAATCCCAGTGTGTACTTCCTACTTTGTATAACTTATTCGAGATACTTCTTGAATAACTAATAGTGATTTTTAAAGCTAAATATAGTGTTTGTGTGGGCGGCGTGTGTAAGACTCGGAGAGAGTCTGAGATGGGTTATGTAACGCGGTGTTTGGGTTTGATCAATATTTGCCTTTAACATTTAAATCAAACATTTGAATTTGGCTGTAGAAACTGGACCAGGACCTGAACGAAGTCAAAACCCGTGTGGAGGAGCTCGACAAAAAATACTACGAAGTGAAGAACCGAAAGGACGAACTTCAGAGCGAGAGGAAGTAAGATTCTCCTGTTTCTATCCTCAGTGCATCATGGGAAATGTCCAGCCTTGGTCCATTTATAGCGTCCCACCCTTTCTTGTTAGCTGTATGAACATACCTCTCCTCACCTACCATTGTAGTTATTAATATTCCCCGAGCCATAGGATCCACAGCAGGATGAGGCATTACTCTTGGCCCATAGAAGAGCTCGTGCTTGAGGTTGGATCAGAACCCAGGCGCAGTGTTTGTGATCCAGGGCTCATGGGTGTGTCTGTCCCCCTCCCGCAGCTACCTGTGGAGAGAGGAGAACGCAGAGCAGCAAGCGCTGGCAGCCAAACGAGAGGACCTGGAGAAGAAACAACAGCTTCTGCGGGCAGCCACCGGAAAGGTTAGAAGAAAACATGTGAATTAAAACATTTAACATGACATCAGAATCTTTCTGTGGTTTATCAGAAACAAAAACAAAATTGTGACTTTTTTTCACATTTGATAAGACTCGTATTTGAAGTGTGATTGAGATGAGAGAGTTTTCATTTATTTTTAGCAGCTGTCGGTTTGTTACTGGCTGTGATTTGGCTTAAGATAATTGGATATATTTTAGAACTTGTATTATAGTGCAGATTATTAGTGGACTACTTTTATAGTTTGTTTTTGTAGTCTTTTAGATTGAATCTGGTTAACCTATACTGGGAGTCTCAATTCAGCTATTTGTAATTTTATCAATTTATATTAAATTATATACACACACATACATGGATCTCTCTGATACAAAGTTATTGATTCGAATCAGATTTAAGTGCTGTGAGTATTTAAAAAGTGCTATGAGAACCACTGTTTTAATACATGTCCTCAGAGATCAATAACGTGTGTTCAAAACACGTAAACACCTGCCCACACTGCTTTAGCATGTTTTGGCTGTTCGCGGCTAAATTTGGCTTACGTTGGCTGCCGGATCATCCCTCACAGACTACGAGTCAGTTACTAATCTTAAAGACTCATCCTACTAAAGTGTAAATTTGTATCAAACTATACATAGTTTGTACAAGTGTGCTATATTATAATATCTATGTATCTATTTTTATATATATAATAAAAATGCAGACTTTGAAATGCAACACCATTTATTTATTGTTCGTTTATTCTCCAGGCTATTTTGAACGGTATCGACAGCATCAATAAAGTACTGGAACATTTCCGTCGCAAGGGCATAAACCAGCACGTCATCAACGGTTACCACGGCATCGTCATGAATAACTTTGAGTGCGAGCCGGCCTTCTACACCTGCGTGGAGGTGACCGCTGGCACCAGGTGACACTCGCGACTTCTCTCTGCCTTTTATTTCTGCCTCGTTTCTGCTTGAATTGCGCGTCAAAAGCGGAACCGTGTCTTCTGGTGTCCCTTCAGGCTGTTCTATCACATCGTGGAGACGGATGAAGTGAGCACCAAGATCCTGATGGAGTTTAACAAGATGAATTTGCCTGGCGAGGTCACATTCCTGCCCCTCAGCAAACTGGACGTCAGGGACACCGCTTACCCCGAGACCAACGTGAGCTGACCGCATGTTCACTTACACTGAAACACCCCACATATAATCAAAAACAATCCCAGTCTCCGTTCATACACGCCACAATAAAAGCAAATAATGATTGATTTTGAAAATGTGAAGATAATCTTAAGGGGCCCAGTCACAAAGCCTTGTTTCAAAAGGGCTGAAATTCACACAGCAAACGTGCATATAAAACTTGTCATGTTCTGATATGGATCTGGTTCCGTTTTGATTCGGGAATACCCACTTTCACAATTCGGTTTAATCCATTGATTGTCGATAGTTAAAACAGGTCCTGTCCTGCATCTTTGTTGTGCTCCTTTGACCTCCGTTCTTGTGTGAAGTTGAGATTTATGTCTCATTCTTGTGTTTGCTGTAGGATGCGATTCCCATGATCAGTAAGCTCCGCTACAGTTCCAACTTCGACAAGGCCTTCAAACACGTGTTCGGTAAAACGCTGATCTGCCGCAGTATGGAAGTGTCCACACAGCTGGCGAGAGCGTTCACCATGGACTGCATCACACTGGAGGGTAAATGAACTCTATTTTAAAGCACAAATCTTTTGAAGTTTCTTCGGTTAGCCATGTAGTTTTCTTTTATTTGAAATATTGTGTGTGTGTGTGTGCGCGCACGTGCAGGTGATCAGGTGAGTCATCGCGGCGCTCTGACCGGTGGCTACTATGACACACGTAAGTCCCGTCTGGAGCTGCAGAAGGACATGAGGAGGGCCGAGGAGGAGCTCGGAGAACTGGAGGCCAAACTCAACGAGAACCTCCGGAGAAACATTGAACATATCCTCTTCATATACACCTCACCCACATTGTTCAAGCTTAATTACATTAATTAGTGCTTTAATTAGTACTTGACAACAGTTTTACTGCCCACTTGGAAAAGTTAGTTGTGGGAGACCGGATTTTTGGGCTTGTGTCTTGTGTGTGTGTGTGTGTGTGTGTGTGCTTGGATTTAGTCAGTCTAAATCCTTTTAACAACACAAAGGGCTAGCAAATCCTCTTCTGTTATATAGCAGATAACAGAAAAGGGGAAATAAATAGCCTGGAATTATGTGGAGATGGTCCATTAGCTCAAGTGACTCACATTCGCTTTGTTACTTCGTACCACTGACCATTTCAGAACCAACATGATGATATAATCAGCATCTCGACTCCAACTGAAGGTACCACTGAAGGTCTGAAGTATATGAGTGTGTTTACGTTCCTACAGCCTTCAGAACGAAGCGGATATGAACGGATTTGGTATTTTTGTGTCTTGGTAAAACCGGTACTATCAGAATCTCAGGTTAGCTCAGCGTTTCTGAACGGGTTCCTTGACTCGGTTCCTCACGTATCAATAATGAAATCGACCAGCTGATCAACCAGATGCAGCAGATCGAGACCCAGCAGAGGAAGTTCAAGGCGTCCAGAGACAGCATACTGTCTGAGATGAAGATGCTGAAGGAGAAGAGACAGCAGTCCGAGAAAACCTTCATGCCCAAGGTAACGTATCACATATGTAGCTTTATGCTAAAGATTAGCATAGAGATGAGTTTATCATTCAGTCGGATCTGACAGCTCAAATTATAAATCACTATTATACGCTTACCCAGTGCTGTTTTGATGTTTTGAACATTGATCTGTTATGTACTTTCCCAGTAACTGTTTTTGGATTGCAACTTTAAAAAGCTCTTACATTGTTCCATATGGGACTACTAAATATATGGTGACCCACTTTTTAGACTACTAATAATATTTGTGACCTTAGTTGCATTTTTAATAGAGCTGTTGCATTTTTCTCTGGTGTTTCACAGCAACGCAGTCTTCAGAGTTTGGAGGCCAGTCTGCACGCTATGGAGAGCACACGCGAGTCTTTGAAGGCAGAACTGGGCACAGACCTGCTCTCTCAGCTCAGTCTGGAAGACCAGCGCAGGGTGGACGATCTGAATGATGAGATCAGACAGCTACAGCAGGTACAGATGTCAGCAGTGCATCAGACCACGAAAGTGGCACACATGAACTACATGTACTTAATTAGTAATTACACCAATTTAAGTGCTACATGGTTTCAGCTGCTCAACAGATAGCAACACCAAGGGTCATGCCAAACACAGAGAAAAGCGTTTTCTGATTCAAAGTGTACGTGTGAAGTGTGAGTCGCTTTAGATACGTTTCTGTCTAATGCATAAATGTAAATGTAAAGTTTGCAATGTAAAGTTTTGTACAACTTTGTAAAGAGTTTCAAGCTGCTATATTTGAGTGTTTGCGAGTAAGATTCAGCCGCTGGATTTGCCAGTTTGTGGCACTGAACTTTTGAAACACATACAAGAGTTTTGTGAGGAAAAAGTAATACAGAGTAAACGTAGATCTTTGAGCAAAAAGATCTTTGAAGAACCTTTGACTTGTGTCTTCTGCTTTGTTCTCAGGGTTAGATTCAGATTTACAAGTCTTTACAAGTGTCATTCTGTTGGTTTCTCACTTTACATGCTCTTCAAAGATGGGCTCTTCCTGTCTGTGGGGGTGGTTGACCAGAATGAGTTTATAAAAGGACACGATTTATGTTTCAAGTTGTTCCTCGGCTTTTGTGTTTGGCAGTAATGCTCTTACAGTCTGGTAAGTCATTATGCAGTGTGGGACTTTCGATGTAGGTGTTGAACTCAGGACACTGTTGTGATGTCTGTTGGGGACGGCTAGTGTTTCATCTGGGAGGTGTTAGTCATTCTGGAGCTCTGTAAGATGTGTAGGAGATTTACCAGCTAAAGTCTTAAGTCACAGCTGTAGCTCATTACCACCTTCACACACACATACACTGAGAGGGAGAGAGAGAGGGAGAGAGAGAGGGAGAGAGAGAGAGAGGGAGAGAGAGAGAGAGGGAGGGAGAGAGAGAGGGAGGGAGAGGGAGGGAGAGAGAGGGAGGGAGGGAGAGATAGCTGCTTTCAATGTTATATAACCAGCACACATCATTAGCCTTTGTTATTTTTGTGTTGTCCTCAATTTGGTTTGCTAATTGGTCCGCTTTTGTGTCTCTAGACAGGCCTTTGTTACTTTTATTAATCAGTTTAACATATGCAAATTATTTCGTTTATCCTTTCCGATGTTTATTTATGTATTTTTGATAGTAAATGAGGGAAAACCGAACACAGGCTTTCGGCCCTTCAGTCTGAGGTCAGTAACAGGTGCATCGCTGTGTTTCATGTGTGGGGTTTTTGTGTTGATGGTAGGACAACAGACAGCTGCTGAACGAGAGAATTAAACTGGAGGGGATCATGACCCGGGTGGAGACGTACCTCAACGAGAACCTGCGCAAACGCCTCGACCAAGTGGAACAGGTGAAGATGCCAAAAAACCACCTGCTTTTTCCTGCTTTTTTTTGACTTGGTTAGGTCATTTAAAATGTGCGGTTGTGTGCAGGAACTGAACGAACTGAGAGAAACGGAGGGAGGAACCGTCCTCACAGCCACAACCTCAGAGCTGGATGGCATCAATAAACGGATTAAAGATACACTGGCTCGCTCCGAGGGTGAGCGGAGAACACACCCCCAGATCACGACCTTTATAAGGGTCGTCACATCACGAGGAATCAGATTATCCTTGATCACACTGATACACACGAAAACATACTGCAACTTTCAGTCCTCCCCATTCTCAACGTTAAAAGAATGTTTCGTTTTGAACTTCACATTACAGTAGATTACACGACATACATCCTATAGATTCCATGCATATAAATACCGTGAGGTAATATAGAAAAGGCTTTAAGATGCTGTTTGCTTCTTCAACAAACCCTGTGTAGATTCCCTGTTTCTCTGCACACTTTTTCGAAAGATCCATGCATTACAAACGACAGCTGAGATTTATTTTCAGCAAACGTTATGATTTCAGCAAAAAAATTTTATAAACCTGTCACAACGTAACACGGGCTGTGCAAAGAAGCTGTTGAATAATAATTGAAAATGTAATATTTCATTGAAATGTTGAATGCCACTATTGAATAATCTAGCAGTTAAAGACTATATTGTGCTTGGCTGAAAACTCAAAGCAAATTTTGTAGAGCTTGCTTCTGTTTACGTGCGTTGTGTTTATTGGTCACTCTATCTTTACTCAGATTTGGACTCGCTCATCGATAAGACGGAGCTGGAGATAAAGGACCATCTGAAGAACATGGACCGCTGGAAGAACATCGAGAAGGAGCAGAATGAAGCCATCAACCACGACACCAAGGAGCTGGAGAAGATGACCAACAGACAGGGCATGCTGCTGAAGAAGAAGGAGGAATGCATGAAGAAGATCCGTGAGCTGGGCTCCCTGCCGCAAGAGGCCTTCGAGAAGTACCAGACGCTCACTCTCAAACAGGTACAGCCCCTCGCAAAGGTCCTCCGAAATCAAAATGGAGGTTTTGCATGTTGGTCTTAAGGATATCTATAGGTGCTCCCAAACCTTGACAAAATTGACAGTTAGAAGATGACGGAATTCAAAATTTCAAATCTCACACTTGCACCAATACGATCAACATTTTTATGACATCATTTCTACTGCTTACCAATTTTTTTGTTTAACTAAACCCTATTGGCTATTTTTAAAGGGGGTGGAGCCACCCCATATGTTCCGCCTACCTCGGTTTCAATGGAAATTACGTCAGGGCAACAAAGCTGTGATTTCCCATGACTCATTTAGCGTAACGTTAAAACAACGTTTTTCCCCTTCCTATCTAAGATCTGGTGCAAATGGGTTTATGAACGAGCATTACACAATCATACTGATCATGAATTTGAGCAGGTGCTTTGATGAAACTTCTCCACCTCTCATGTCTGACTTCAGTCTTCAGTCCACACTGTCGTCTCACAGCTTTCTTACATCACTCGTATTGTTTTTCTCAGCCGATCCTCTTTCTCCTCAGCGCTCCAGTAAGGGGCTCTATTGTGACAAGTGCCTCCTACACAGAGGTGACTCATTCTTCATTGCCCCATGTTCGGTCTCGGAGAACTTGAGCGCGTAGTGTTGAGGAGGGAGGTTGAAATCGTGCACATTTATTTCTCTTTTGTCTGCTTCCGCTATCTTCTGGAATTTTCTCATAGAAGATTGGTATAGCCGCGCCATCTTGCGCAGCCTCACGTCCTTTTCGGAAGTACGTGATGCGTACTTTGAAGTTCTGAGGTATTTTAGGACCACATTTTGTGATAATTCCATTGGTACGTTTTGTTCCTGTTACGAAAGCAAATTAAGTGTAATTTATTTTTTCAATGTTGTCACACTGAGTCTGAGAGTGTAAGCACCTTATCCCAATAAGTGTTTTCTTTTGCTTTGTTTCCATTGATAACGCTTTGCGTGACTGTTCTGTTGTGTATTTGTGTGCAGTTGTTCAGGAAGCTGGAACAGTGTAACACAGAGCTCAAGAAATATAGCCATGTAAATAAAAAAGCCCTGGACCAGTTCGTCAACTTCTCCGAGCAGAAGGAGAAGCTGATCAAGAGGCAGGACGAGTTGGACCGAGGCTACAAGTCCATCATGGAGCTCATGAACGTCCTGGAGCTGCGCAAATATGAGGCCATACAGCTGACCTTCAAACAGGTACAATCCATCATTTGCGCTTAACCTCAGAGGAACCCACAGGGTGATGTCATCTCATAGCCCTCGAGGTTAAAGACAACCTTAAAAATTAAAACGTACCCTTTGCTTCATTACTAAACATCCCTGGTTTGTTGTATGTGGTTTATCTCGGTTTAATAAATGTTTTGTCTAATTATCTTAATTATCATTCTATTAACCTTTCTTAAATTCTGCTGTTCATTTTGTGTTGTAATCTGGTTTGCTGAGGGTTGTTTGTTTTGTTCTTGTGACCGCAGGTGTCGAAGAACTTCAGTGAGGTGTTTCAGAAGCTGGTGCCCGGCGGTAAAGCCACGCTGGTGATGAAGAAGGGCGACGCTGAAGGTTCTCAGTCTCAAGACGAGGGCGAGGGAGCCGACAGCGAGAGAGGGTCTGCGTCCCAGAGCAGCGTACCCAGTGTGGACCAGTTCACTGGAGTGGGCATCAGGGTAAGAGGAGGACTGTGTGTGTGTGTGTGTGTGTGTGTGAGAACACGCACAATTAAGCTAAATTCAGTCCTATACAGTCCACTTGACAAATGATGTTTGTGTGTCAGGTGTCATTCACAGGGAAACAGGGAGAGATGAGAGAAATGCAACAGCTGTCCGGAGGTCAGAAGTCTCTGGTGGCACTGGCGCTCATCTTCGCCATCCAGAAATGCGACCCCGCCCCGTTCTACCTGTTTGATGAGATTGACCAGGCGCTGGACGCTCAGCACAGAAAAGCTGTATCAGGTACCTGCAGCTAATGCTTCTGTCAACAGTAGCGGTGCAGTGATCATCGATTATTCGAAAACGTTTAGCCATAAATAAAAATCAGATTTTGCGGTAAATAAAAATCAGATTTTGCGGTAAATAAAAATTAGATTTCGTGGAAATAAAAATTAGATTTTGGGGGAAAAAAATTAAAATCTCTAACAAAAATTAGCAGTTAAATGTGTTACTGAAACAGTAAATATAAAAACATGCTGTAATAATAATTATTGTAGATAATGAAATTTTCCTAAACTTTTTTCCAGTTATTATTCTTGGTAAATAGTTTTTGACCGAAACAGACAGTGCTGGACACACTGTTTATTTTTTATTATTTATAGATGTTGTTTTGTTGTTTTCCAGACATGATCGTAGAGCTGGCAGGACACGCTCAGTTCATCACCACGACCTTCAGACCTGAGCTCCTGGAGTCCGCCGATAAATTCTACGGCGTCAAATTCAGAAACAAGGTACGAGGCGTCATTAATGCCATCTTTGATGCTTATTAATACCAAACGCAAATGATTGTTACGTGTGAACCATGAGCTATACATGGAAGGTGTGTCAGGACAGTGAAAGCGGCTCCAGCGAGGTCACTCAGCTTACTGTTTGTTTTCATTAGGTGAGTCACATCGACGTGATCTCGGCAGAGCAGGCGAAGGACTTTGTGGAGGACGACACCACTCATGGCTAGAAGAATCACAAGGGCACATCTGTTTCCTCTCCTCTAATCCATCTTTTCTGCTGGTGTTTTTTTTCACATTGAATGCATAATGATTTGTCTTAGCGCGGTCAGATTCTAAGCAGGTCTCGCCGAATTAATTGTCGTTTTATGTTTATTTTATATTTTTTTCTGTTTTTTTTATATTTCCTGTTTGTTGATATATACAGTTGAAAGATAAACACTGAAAACATCTTCATTATTTGGATGAAATGTACCGTGTGTATTTACACTCACCTCAGCCCGAGTTATTTAAACATTATAGACGCGAGTTAAACGTCAGTTACGGACGTTTTGTAGTTTGTTGAGACTGAATTCTGAGCATCAGAGACTGTGTCAGATCTGTGTCTCTCACTCACTACTAATAAACCAGCATGAACGGTTCAGTCGTTAGTTTTATGAAGCGCAATACAAAGCATCTGGTTTTGTAGTTTTTCCTGAATGATGTTAAATGTTTTTATCACCGTTCTGTTCACTATAACTTTGCATTCATCCTTTTAGCTCATTGTGATATATAGTCGGTCTTTTAAATTGTTTCTGTTACCTAAAGACAATAAAGTTACCTTCGAAATCTTTATCAAGTCTGGCTTTGTTGCCCGCCACTTGAGGGCGCACTGTTACACAAGACGAAACATGAGAGTTTGGATGTTATTACAACAATACGGGGAATTTACATGTTTGCAAAGCCAGTATCACCAGTGCGGTTTGCTAAAACAAGAATCACAATCGCTCATAGCCCAGCAAATGCTTAACTGTACACAGAAAACTTTGACGAAGTTACCACACCGAGGTGCAGACACGAATGATGCCTCCGGTCACGTGACAAGCTGTAAACAGGTGAGCTGTTGCATTTCATTCCGATGAGTTTCGTCTAAAAACAAAAACAAACATTGTTATTTCTGAGGGAGCGGAACATCTCAGGGACTTGAGGACGTGCTCGTAAGTTTCCAAAATGATATTTGTGTTTATAACATGCGTTCGTTTATTAATGTCAGGAGAAGAGTTTACTGTGGAGGCAGGAATTATTTTTTTTGGCATAAATGTGCTTGTCTGTAATAAGTATGTGGTCAGGGGTCAAAGGTGAGTCGTGTCTGCTGAATTGTCCACGGAGACTGAATCATTCCTGTCTGCCAACGACACGAACACAATCTTCATAAGATCGGGTCATCTGATCACTGAACCGATCTAAGAATCGGTCCTGCAGTCCTCCTTTCTCCATGCACGAACTCCTCACTGTTTATCAGCCCCCCAATAAACAGCAGACAAACAGCCTAGTAATCACAGGCGTAAATCTGTCTGCTTCACGATCGCTCCTCAACACAAGTTAATTTGTTGTTAGACAGGTGCCTGGTCAAATCTACGACCACTCGATGTGGGGGCGGTGTGCCCTTGAATCTGTCTGTCTCTGGACACTATCGGGTCCCATTAAACTCGTTAGTTATGTGAGTAGCGGCCTGCAGGGAGAACAGATGCTGCCGCCTTAACGGGTTTACTGCGGTCACTGTCAGCTGCACGTACAAGTTATTTGTTGGTTGCCGTTCAAAACTTAAAACGCAAAATCATTACACACCTGATGTAAGGTAGAAACATACTTTATGTACGTTTGCATACTTGCTTAGGGGCTAAAACAATGTTAAAACTTGTTAAAATGTTACGGTAAGGATTATTTATTCTGGAAATGAAAATAATTGTTGATTTCAAAAAGCATTATTAACCATTTGCATTTACTTCTTAAAGACCAGATTTATGTTTATTTACACACCATAAATGTGTGTGTGTGTGTGTGTGTGTGTGTGTGTGTGTGTGTGTGTGTGTGTGTGTGTGTGTGTCTGTGTGTGTCTGTGTGTGTCTGTGTGTGTACATATATACATGCTGGATGAATGTAGACACAATTGACTGCAGCTGAACACAGTTATATATGTTGTAAAATCCAATGTGTCGAAAATACGCCACAAGAAATTATTTTATATAAATAAAACCTGATGAAACTTAAAGGTGCTTCTTTGAGGAACATGGGTTTTTTGGTAACACTTATTAGCCTTTACTCTGGTAATCACACATTGCACACACAAAAACAACTGCAAAGAAAATACGTGTAATATTTTTAAATTGTTAAACGTAAGTGTATTACTCGCACAGTTAACATTTGTTCATTGGCAAGGGCTGTTTACACCATCAATAGGGGCAGATGTTATTAACATTATGGTGTTAATAGAGGCCAATATTGTTGGCACCCTCTTGTAAATACTAACCTGAACTATAATCTATTATCTATACTATAATCTAACTAGTTATTTATTATATAGACTTAACTGTAAAACTAATGAAGCAGCTTACATTTCACACACTGCAGATCCCCCAAATCTGACGCGGCAACCACACACTCCACATATAACCACTGCAGGTGGAGGCGGTCATTGTGTCATTTCTGTTCCATTTATAATCCTGTAAACCCATCACATCCAACCCCGTGTGGAAACAGGCATTTACAACTTGCCGTTTTAAGTAGGAATTGCATTCGTTCCTTTTAAAAGCGTTTTTACGAGGTCACAGAGGAGCAGCCAATCACCTGCTTGCACAGTAACATCACTCCTGTGTTAGGTCGCACCTCTGTTGACGCCATAACTGCATAAACTGGAATTTTGTTTTTTAATGGAAGAATTTAAATAAATCGAACCAAAAATGCACAGACGCGTGTTGTGTAGAAGGTAATATATTTGCATGTCAAATTAAGTCGTATGCGTTATTGTTTTCCAGGTGATTGACTGTTAAAATGTATCCAGTGTGAAATAAACACTAGCCTTGTACAGGGTCGAGTTATTGTGAATGGCATACGCAGCTGAGGCCTAAGTCACATCATGACTTAGCACACATCTAATGAGTGCGAGTGCTAATTTTGTGGGAGCTGTGACTATATTTGTGATTTGGCTGTGACTAGTAACCGAATGCATCTGAATGCAGAAAATTAGCAAGAAAACGATCTTAAGAAAAGGTCTTTTGTGCCCAGCACCTGTTGGTGTGCTTAAGACGTCTGTGAGGCACCTTCAGTTTCCTGTGGTTTCCTGTCAGCAGTTGTTCTGCAGATATGAGGCTTTTGTCCGGTGCTTGTGGTTGGTTTCAGGCATAGCCTTAAAAAGTATCTGCTTTCCTTCCGGAAAAAATACTCTGAGATTGTTACTCTGAGTGTCACACGTGTGTGGGGCGTAACGGGGATGTCAGCGACAAAATTGTAAGACATTTTGTAAATTTGCTAATTTGTTAATTTGAGTCACAGTTAGTGAGAACACAAACATGTTTGGTATGTATGTATATATAGATTTTATACATTTGTAAAATTCTATTTATTTATTAATACATTTATTATGTATTAATTTATTACTATTTATTAATGGCTTTATTTTAAGATATGTTTATATTGGCCTAATCTTTAATCTTTATGAATTCAGATCTATATCTGTAACTGGCATTCTAATTATGTGCACATGTATTTATTTAAATGTAAATGAATCTATACGGATATTTTTGTTTAAATGTATTACGTACATACATCTTTAAATGCTATAATATATATCTCACTCTGTCTAGCTATTTATCTATTGTTATAGCTTTCATCCGATACAATATCATAGCTGTTTATCTTTTATCATACTAAATGCATAAACGTATTTATGCAAAGAAAATTGTTTCAGCCGTGGTTATATAATTCATGACCACAATCCAAAACAAAGTCAAAACCCCTTTTGTGTACTTTTGACTTCCCTAAGCTTTTCAGGAAGAACAGCTCATATCTGGTTTTCATTGGGAAAAAATCGTGGAATTCTTTGTATTCCCGAAGTTTGTATTCCTGCCTCACACCAAGAACAGGAGCCGGACACAATATCCCTTCTCTCAACAACGGTCCAGATCCTTGATGTCACGGACTGAAACAGTGTCTATAGTGATCTCACATAGATTTACTGTGAGAGAATCAAAGGCTTTGCATGGTGGATCGGGGGCTCCGCTGTCTCCCACTAAATGTTAATGGCCGAAAATGTTAATAATCTGTGGGCGGGGCTCCGGACTCGTGACGAATGTGATCCGGCACTTTTGAGTGACTGTCTAATGGCATTCCTCACACTTGCTCAATCATTGGCCGAGATGACAGAGAGTTAGAGTGAGAGAGAATGAAAGTGGCCAGCAGACGGTATCGTCAGCCCTCAGGGACTCCCAAATGGTCAAGTGCCTTACACGACCTCCTTCCTGTCGTATACCAGTCCCCGTCCAGCTTTACTACTAGCCTTTGAGCAACCTCTTTTCAGACTTTAGTAACTGGCAGAGGTTTCGTGAGAGCTGATCCCAGCATTGGAGTGAGCCTCAATAGGGAGCGAAACTCTGTCAGGATTAAATTTAACCACAGCCGGAAAACCTGCTGAGGAACTCTGAGGGCCAGAGTGTGTAAACTTGGATTTTCCTGCTGGTAGAAAGTTGTTTCTACCATGAAGCAAACTTGGGACAAGGGTGTTTTTGAGAATGGGCAGTCAAAAATTCCAGGGAATGCCAAAGTTTCTGTGGAACACCTTCAGAGGTAAGGAATGTTTTGATGTGAGAAACATAGTTTTGGCCGGACTGAGATGTATTAAAAATCAATGTATTCGCAAGTGTTTTTCCGCAGCAGGAAAAATCATGCCTAAGTTGCAGTGAGAAATCATATAAATGCTTTTGCACGGTTCTGCAGAAGACTCCGGAATGATGGATCGGTTCGATGAGTGTAGCTCGCTGATCTTTGCCAAAGTGTAATTCTGCTGTGATTCTGAGCAGTATAATTGTCGCCACAGATCTCAAACATAAACAGGTTTATCATCTGCTCCCCTGTTTAAATCCATCATGCTGTCTGGAATGTTCTGAAGACAATTTAGCATGCGTTTCTATGCTATTTATTTTGGGTAATATCTGTTAATATTTTTCCCCACACATTTAAACCATAGATAATTTTTTATCCAAAACTGTAATAATTTTCTCAGTATTACTATTATTATCTCACTATTTTTTTGTATTTTGCTATTTGTAAGCTGACACACTCCTGCTTCTGTTTATGACAATTTAGTGGTGACCCAAACATGCAAAATGTTAAATCAAAATTTACAACCATTGAGTGCTTTTTGGGACAGACATTTAAAATGTTTTTGCGTGGGTCACTCGGTAAAATTAGCTAGAATTGACATTAATAACAATAAGGGAAAAAGCAACATTAAATGTGCTATATTAATTATATACTCAAAATCATTATATATATTATAATAAATTATTATTATATATTATATTATATATTTTATTTTAATTTTTATAAACATATTTATTTATTATAATGCTGGTGCTTGGTCTGGAAGTAGTTACAAAATTACAGCTTAGATGCTGTTAACTTTGTCGTCAATGCCTTGAGTTGTCTAAAAATTCAGCAAATCTTCCTAATCTGAAAAGTTGTTTTTTAACTGTATTTAACCTGCAATGTGATTGAATCTTTTAAAATGACAGATGTATTTCACATATTTATGCAGTATAAACAAAATCTTTATAATGCATGCCCAAAAATCATTGCTTTTTGCTTTTTACTCTCTCAAAATATGAAATGTAAAATAAACACAGAATCATTCTCGTATCTTTTACCTTCCTGTTTGTTTATACACATTGAATTACAAGCAATGAAACAAAGAATCGAGAATGATAATGTATTTGTGGCGCTACCGACAGAAACCACATGTGAACCGTGTATGTGCGGCCCTGTTGAATGTTTTCAGCAGGCGTTACTGGTGACAAACTGCTATTTGCTTGTAACCGATAAATGACACGGCAAAGCCGCTGATGATTGGCTGACAACTGATGACCACATTCCCAAATCTCTCTGTGAAGTTACCACTGACTTAGCACTGAAGATCCTGCTGTAGTCAAAATTGAATGCTAACCCTGCAAAAAAAAAATGTTGTTTGATGTCATGTTTGTTTTATGTAATTGTTTTTAGATTTATGATAGCTAGCTTTCTTGCTAACGATTTATGCTCCTGCGATGTTACATTTACATTTAGGCATTTGGCAGACGCTTTTATCCAAAGCGACTTACATTGCATTATACTACACATTGATCACTATACATCGAGTATGTGCAATCCCTGGGTTCGAACCCATGACCTTGGCGTTGTTAACACCATGCTCTAACCACTGAGCTACAGGAAAGCAGGAAAGCGATGTTGACAAACATTAAACAGGCAATACATAAATCTAAAGCTTTTGTCATTTAATCCACTTGCAAAGCTATTTAAGTTGCTTTTGAAATACTAGGCAACTTAACATACAAAACAAAGTAACAAAACGAACAAAATGTGGCGTTACGAGTGACGGACGAATCAGGCGACTCGTCGGTGTGTCACTGGCAGAAATATGAAGGACAGTTTTGTAGCCGTGCTACAAATGTGTCCGTTTATGGACGTGCCGACTACTGATTCTATTTTAGCGCGTGAACATTTTCTGACACTTCCTGTGAGCATGTGACAGGTTTCATGCTTTGCTTTTAACCATTTTACATCTCTAGCTAGTATAGCTTTTGGACAAAATCAGATTTAAAAATTGTTTTACTTAGATGTGTGTGGTTTATATTTTATTATATAACAAAACGTCATACCAAGTGGATGTAGCACACAACATTTTTTATTGGTTAAACATTAGTTATAATTTACTGACTGATAATTTACTGTTGTTTGAAAACAAAATGCATTTTCCTAACATTTTTTCATAACTTATTTTCAAATGCCACTTGCTTAAATGTTTTATGTTGATTTACTTTATTTTTACGTTTACCAGCACAACACATAATAAGGTATAAGTAATTATTTTGTGAACACTTGATTTGTTAAGAACACTTGATTTGTTAAGAAAATAATTTAAAAACCAATTATTGTTAAACCAATATTATATATTAAGTTTTACAGCATTATATGATAGTGACTGTTATTATTCGCCAACATTGAGAAATCTCCATTATACTTCCCAAGACTGCCTGTGCCTAATTGTTTAGTCGCCCTCTGCATGCAGGTTGGCTTGCAATAAACAGCACGTTGGACTAAACCCTCAGCTGCCCCCGTGAAGCTTTTCGCAGCCAGCGAAAGCTCATGCGCTCTGACAGTGCGG
Organism: Botia almorhae; assembly: GCA_036877575.1. Classification (NCBI taxonomy): domain Eukaryota; kingdom Metazoa; phylum Chordata; class Actinopteri; order Cypriniformes; family Botiidae; genus Botia; species Botia almorhae. The sequence goes on from JAZGTJ010000072.1 coordinate 220,210, forward strand.
TGAAAGATGGACCTTTTTTGATGGATTGATTTTAAATAGCTCGGTGGGCCGCAGCATTAGGATCGGTATTGTCAGGATGTTTCAGGCCTGTTGTGCCCCATGTACCCCTGCTCAGCTGCTCTGTCTATATCATTGTACCACCCTGCCCCACGGGGGAAGTTGCCTTGTGCCATCAGAGGGCTGATGGGAGACCCAGGCGGCACTCCGGGGGTCTGCGTTCTGTTGTACTCATCGCCTGATTCGTCGCACTTTTGAAAAATGCCCTTGAAAAAGTAAATTTCTTCCTCCATCTGTTTGATTTTGTCATAGTTGTTTTTCTTAGCAGTTTTGTGCATTGGTTTTTGAGTCTATATGTATAAAGTGCTCAGTTTACCAGCGGGCCCGAGCGTTGCCACGACCTTGTGAATGGTGCGTGCCGCACGTGTTTGGGGGTATTACCAGGAATGCTTAAATCGCAGCTGGGAAATATGTTGTGAATGCCTTTGTGCATTCAGCTTCTGAGAGCGGCGGCTATTCGGTTGCCTTTTGTTGTGTGTTCACTATCTATAGTGACATGGTGCGATGCGGTAACACAATGCTCCATGGACCCATTGTTGTGCGCAGAGCTGTTTGATGTAGTCGAACTGCTGAAATGTGTCATAATAAATCTCAATTATAACAGGTAAGAGTTAATCATGAATGTTAAATGATAGCGATGGATCTAAATATCAGCCCATTATCAGCCCATTTGTACGTTGTCGCATGTAATTATTTAAATATGTTTAACACAGTAGCTACTGTAGCTACTATATGTTTTTAAAAGTAGCTACTGTTAATTTAATTCAGACATTCTAAGCTGATTGGTTGCGATCAGATTATTCTAAAGCTATAGCTAATAGATTTTGTATAGACTGTGTACCCTAATGTATCTTGTTCCCTCCTTGAAGCGCATGACTGTTTCTATTCAGGAATAGTGTGATCTCTCAGATATCAGCACCGGCCCTCTAAGCGTTCATAGCTTGCTGTCAGCCATTTTGATTGATGGAAATACGAATAGCCATTAGTTAGCAAAGCAACGTTAAAATTTGGAATTATTAGCCATTTGTGCCCTTCCAAAAGAACTGACGTTAAACACAACAACTATTTCCGTTACGTTTACACATAAACGGCAAAAATACAGCGTGAAAAGATTTGTCAGCAAGCATAAAGCTGCCATGTTAGCCGGGTGAAAAAGCGCTAGGCTTGGCCCTTCGTTGGTGTCAACCGCCGTCAGCCTATTTACTCATTATAATGCTTGTTTGTTTCCATCTCTGTAGAATTGCAGTTCAGGCGTGACGTGTGGAAGCAACTGGGCTAATCTTTATGTTAAATGAATGACAGTTTTGTGGCACCAGTATGAGGTTTGGCTTTATATTTCCTGATTGGGATTCTTGCTGTTTTATGGGAAGTTCTGGTGATACTCAGTTGTGCTTTTGGACACATTTTTGGACTATCTCCGGTTAGTTTACTTCACGTGTTTTGAAAGCAAGGGAAATAAATGTTTGATGTAAATACATAAGATAGAAATACTGGTCAGTGTTAATATGTAAAGCACAGATGTCCAGTCTGGATGATAGATGTGCAGACTACATAAAAATATATGTTTATTATTATTGTTATTAAAAATAATTTCCTTTTATCATTATCATTCCAATATCATAAGGGGTATTGTTAGGTTTTGATAATCTTTTTGACACATATCATATTTCTAAAAATACTTTATATATTTATTATTTAGATAAATAACTTACATAAATTGGCAAAATGTCAAGCGACAGTGTGAGCTGTATAAAATCACAACATCAATACACAATTGTACATCAATACAATTGTACCGGAACCAGATGCCCAGTTTTGAGTTTTAATGATTATAAAGTACTGCAAAGCGGTCGTTTCTAAATCAAACAAATAACGCAGACTTAACTACCTCTAAATCTTATATCATCAGATGCTCGTTCCCCTTTAAGAAGCGCTCAGTGTGACCTCACTGTCAGCTGTATATGTGGCCAATTGAGTTATATGCAATAAACAGCAGTGAGACCGCTGAGCACTGACAGGAACACATTGGTGAAGTGTAAAGGTCTTTGGGAAAACTGCATCTAAAATTAAAGAAGGTGTTTATCTCACTTTAATTGCACGTCCGTCCCTGAGCAGAACGAAGGCGTGATCTGCTTATAAACCACATTTAGTCTTTATTTGATTGTTAAAATAAAGTCCCTCAAGGGCAGCTTTAAAAATCATTGCCATGGCCATTGTACAGTACATTTACAAGTGTTCCCTGTCAGATTCCTTCAGTTGTGTGTGTGTGTGTGTGTGTGTGTGTGTGTGTGTATGTGTGTGTGTCGGATACCTCTTGACAATACAGTATCACATGTTCAACTGCACTCAATACCATTTCCTCCAATGGAAGGCTTGATTACATCTATCTGTGATTTAAACGGCTACATTTGCAACTGTTGCCAGCCTGTAAACCAAAGGAGAGGAGCAGCTTCATCTTATCAAAATCTCACTGATAAACGTAGCTTGTAAGAGGACACTTATACCATGATAGATTATCACTCAGTAAGATATATTCGCCACGGAAGATGATGTGAGCCACTAAAAAAATACATGTAAAATGTTTTTGTTACTTCATACTAGTCATACTAGTAGCCATTGGTTGTTTGAAATCTAAGCAGTCTTGGTGACATCACTCGAAAAGGAAAGTCATTTAAGAGGCGGAGCAAGTTTTTACGTTTCTTAGTAATAACGTAAACTGATGAATCACGCACACCCGGGCCAGAAATTCATCATACATTTGATGATCTCATGTTTACTTCAATGGTTAGGGGTAGGATGGAGTTCTCCTTATGTTTTCAAAGTGTGCACCCCTTCTGTTCCCATGACGTCACGCACCCCTGACACCAGGAATGCGTGTGGTTTAACTCAGAAGACTTTAAAATCGGTGACATCAGAGGGCTCAAAGCCGCGGGGTTCTGCGAGTCGTTTGTAGCATGTGTGCCCATCATAAAAGCATCTGCTTTCATCTGTGGAGATCACAGTGCAGGAACTCACAGTTAACGGTCAACAGCTGGCTCGCACATTTGACAACCGGTCGCTCAGCTGCTCGATTGTCTTTTGAGTCTTTGTGTCACCCTTGATGATGTCATAGGCTGTTTGTGCCATGATATTACAGCTTACAAAAGGACTAACATACATGCTAGGAGACCAACTGTAGTGTAGCATCATCGTATACGGCCTTTTTTGTCTGTATTGAAGGTGTAAATGATTTAGTGTCAAAACATTGAAAGGAGAACTGACCGTCAAGCTCCAAAAAGGTAGAAAAAAACACCAAAAGGTTTTTTAATGGCATAAATTTTATAAATGTAATCCGTATGCTATATTCCATCTAAGCTAATTTGTTGTAATTCACCAAAAATGTTTCCCTCTGCTGCAGCCTTGCAATTGGTCACATGATGCGCTGAGGACCAATGACATTTCGCGTCAATGATACCAGACCCGGAAAAATGTGTGAACGCACCATGTTTTAATCTGGTCTCACAGCTTCAGGAACGAGCTGCGTGAACATTCCTCAAACATTCCGCAGCGTACTTTCATGATAATATGGAGAACAATTTTTCTTTGCCTTGTGAATGAACAGAGACTATATAAATAAAACAGCATACTCTTTATGATCTAGAAGTCTCAGACTTGTTTGTGATTCAGGTCGATTGTAATGCTGTGACTCAACTAAATATGACTGTGATAATAACGTAATTAAAATTATTCATAAGTCATCCGGTAAATTACGACCTATTAAAATCCTTCGGTAATACTTGACAGTGTAACACGTCAGAAATAACTGTTACCCTCTTTCATCATGCAATAACTGTTTCTGTTTGAGGCGGATTGGATTTCTAATGAATTTCTAATGGGTGGCACTACAGATTTCTCTATGAAATGTTTACAGGATTTTGTTTGGGTTTGTGTCTGTTTAAAGTGCTAAATGTTCCTATCAAGTGAATGATTTAATAGTGTTTTCACAAACTCTCCTCAGATCTTCGGTATGTCATAAAATGGTCATTTAGATCCAGCTTTAGGTCCTGCTCAAAGAAAGTTCAGGGGTCACAAATATGTTTTCTCAGCAAATAAACCCTTAAGAAATTTGTCAAAAAAGTAGTTCTAAATAAAGTAAAATCTAAATCTCTGTTTAACAACGTGTCTGGTTCTACATTAAGCGCTGAATCCGATTGGCTGCTTAGAACATATGTTTGTAATAAATCCAGCCCCATATTGTCAATGTCATTTTCTTTAGCAGAAGTTTTGACGGTAGTACATTCTGTGTAGAGATTCACTCTTTCTCTCAATCTGACACCTGACAGTACAAGTAAATCTGGGTACAGAATAATAATAAATAAATACCGGTATTTTAGAAAATCAAAATTTTGACTGATTGTAAGTTTGTATGTAAAAATAAAGTTACTGCAAAATAAATAACGTTTATTTCCTTTTATAAATTAGTGAGTTAATCTTTGCTTATGCTTGGTCCATTCGCTACGGCTCAAACATTGAAGTAATGTTAAAACCAAACCTTTGCCTTTGCCTGACAACATGCAGAAGTGATGTTGATCATTAAGGGTGTATGCTCCATTCTACAGAACTAAGAAGGGGGCGTGCTGGGCGTTCCCTTGGACGCCCTTTAAAAACTAGTGAAACCAAAGAAGTCTGTCAGGGAACACGACACCCCCTTCCCTGTCAGCAGACCAATCAGCTTGGCCCTCAGAACCAAACAAAAAAATAAAACTGAATGTGTACGAGATGCTGTTCTGACATGGTGACAGCAAATGCAGGAAGCTATTAATAGACGAACAGCACATGGTTTAATTTATGAATGCTGGGTTTGTGATGTTTTGATTTAAAAGAACTCAGACTGACTTGTTTTGCGTTTTTGGTGCTGTTTTTATATCAGGGAAAATCTGTGGGAAATATTTTTTAACAGAGCTGAGAGTATGATCATTATTATCAACAATATTCAAAAATGGACTCGCAAATAGGTTACGGGATGTGGGTAATTTTCAATATAACAAAATGATTTTCAATTCAAATCAATGTACAGTTCATTCAAGATACATATTTTGTCAGTATGTGTGTTTCCTGGGACTCAAACACAAGACTTTTGTAAGGCTAACACAATGCGTTGCCAAGTGAGAAACAGAAATGACAGGCGTGCAGTTTTCCGAAAACCTCAAATCCCGACGGCTAAAATCAAGCCGCATCCTAAACTATTTTCCAGCCAGTATTCCATTATGGAAGTTAATCGCGTCGCGACTGCCATCTGTAAAGTCGTGCACTAAACACTTCATTTAAAACAGCTGTCTAAATATCTCCACATCAATTATTTATTGTCACATGATATTACTTGTAATACAAACCCACCCAGTTGTGCCAAACAAAATCCTCACCATATTAGCAACCAAATAATTAGATGGAGGGCCAGACGATGTAAAACTCCAGTTGCGTGTTTTTGTCCTTATTGTGCACAATTCGTCTGCGCACAATATTCAGAGTAAAACATTCTGCTGTTTAAAATCATCATCTTAGTATTAAGATATCTTAAGATGGATATTTGAAACCATTTGAAACCACTTCAAATGGTTTACTCTACTCCTATATCACTCAACATATTTCATTTACAATATATTAAATATATTTCAATATATTTCATCATATTACATTTAGCCTCATTTTGTCCTTCAGAAATACTTACTGCAAGTTAAATACATTGCCATTTTACATGGTCGTCCAGTCTTAAAACCTCGCTCAAATATACACCTGTCTAAATATCCCCCCATAAATGATTCATTGTCTCCTCCTGTTGTCTTCATACTCGTGTACAGCGCACATTGACGCTACCAAAGAAAACTAGCATGCGGTACGCGGCCCTAAATTCACAGCTTATTTGTCACCTTTCCGTCAAACCCTGACATGTCGTCGTGATTTAGGGTGTACTGCGCTACAGATCAACATACTCATCTGGATGAGTGGATCCTTATTCCATTTTGAGCCAGTATAAAGTTCTAGCATATCTGAAACAGAGATGAGCTAGCAGAGCTAGCAGGTTGCACTGAAGTCTCATGGTCTGACCAGGTGTCGGGCGTATAAATTACGGCGCATACCAGCAGCCCCTGCAATGCCCACATTTCACCAGCAGGTGCGCTGTCGAGTCAACAAATAATTTCGCAACTAATCATTTGCAATTTTAGACGCTAACTGCTGACGAAGTTAATGGAGAGCAATGTTTGATATTCCGAACGGACTTACAGCAGTGTCCATCTGTGATCACATGACCGAGCTTGGCCTATAGGGCGCATGGTGTGACAGCTAGCGCACATTTTGTTCACTTGTTGACAGTTTAAAACAGGTCACCTTTAGACTGGTGCCAAGACTGTGATAGCTGGTAGCTATTGTTCAGCACGCAGGGTAAATAAATGGGATCTAAATACCGGGAATGATTGCTTTTAAATCTAGCGTCAACACCTGTAATCTTTTCTCTCATATACCATCACTGTTGAACTGTTTTCTTGTGCTTTTTAAGGATCATCTGTAACTGATTTTTAAATGGATTTCACATAGAAATGTCTAGGTCGTATTTCACCGCAAATTCGTAAGGTGAAAGATTGATATTTTATATACTGAAAATGAAGCATGTTTCGGTATCTTTGCATTTTAAGATTACTCGCATGGTAAGGAAATAGTTCTTTTCACCGTACCGTAATACAATCAATCGTCTTAGTTTCGTTGTTGTTTATTTAAATAATACATATACTTATTTAAGAAAATACTGGACTGATGCCATATAAATATTGTATTATGAATTTCTTTATACAGTTATCAGAATTTTGTGTGGGCGGCTTAATTGTTAAAACATAATCTATACCATAGTCCAAAATAATATTTTTAACAATGATTTTTATAAACTTTATCTCGAAGCACAAAAACGAATTACAAGTACAAGAACTAATTCTCTAACATTCACCTTCTGGCAATTTAGCACAAACCTCAAGAGATTCATCTTCCGGTCGTTTGGTGTCTTTTCAATTAAATGCCAATCAAAACAAACCACCACATAAACACTCACATCTTCTCTGAGGGACTCGGAGTGGCCACGCAGCAGCTTTACAGACCCTGTGACAGCTTGTCTATCTCCTAGCCAACATATGATCTTTCTTGTAACACAAACTGACCGCACCACGCCAAAAAACTCCTCACCATATTAGAAGCTAAATTAATAGATGCGGTCGTGTAGGAACCATCTGTGAAATGTGTGTGTGTGTGTGTGTGTATGGGGGGGGGGTATTTGCTGAGTATTATTTGTTATTAAATGTGATATCTGGGTGATTTTCTGAATGACAGGCGTTAATAACAAAATTAAAAATATCATTCACTTCCTCTATACTAAAAAACTCATTTTTAACAACGTAAACATCTTTCAGTGCAAACCTACCTTGTGCTCTACGGTTGTACACGCTTGCGCTCTACACTAGCTGATTTCTTGGTGGAGAACTGACAAGCTCCACCAATCACAGAAGGCACTTTTACTGTAGCCGCTGACCAAATTAGCAGTCAACGTTGCTAACTGAGGGTTACCGCATACTGCTTGCGTGCTCTGTTGGCAGAACCCGACTAACAGGGAACGTTCTCAAAACGTTCTGTAAAAATTCTCTCAAAGTTATATAAATGTTCTTGTAGTAATGCTAGTAGAATGTTTATCAACGTTATATATCATATATCAAAACCATTAAGTTGTTACTGGAATGTTTTAAAAAGTTGCAGAATTAATGTTTGAATGATGTTTGAATGCACGTTGAATGAATGTTCCCAGAACATTCAAAATAAAAAAAATTATGTTTTTGTTACAAATGGAAACGTTGAGGAAATGTTCCCACAACCTAAAATAGTTAGGTACCTTCAGGTTGGTTTTGGAGTGGTTATGTGGTTTAATTGGTTGCTATGCTCTTAAATATATTGATTTATACTTATACACCGGTCACATATTCTTGAATTTTCTCTATAACACGTTTTATCTGACTGAAACTCGTTGCCCACCTGCCAAACATGAAAGACATTCATCAAGAAGACATACTTGAGCTTCTTGTGTCATTCGCTGAATTTGATGAGATGAAAGTTTGACACAGTGGGTGACGCAGCTGCAGGTTGGTGTTGACTGTGTGTCGGGTGGGACGTGTCAAGGTCTCATGGTGGGTGTGTTCATTGTGACTTTAAGATTACCAATGTAAATATCAGGCAGCTGTAGGTGAGGTGAGTCATGTAGACATTTTAAGGTTTAAAATGACTCACGTCCACCCACAGCCCACCATGCATAACACTCAAACATCACACATGAACAATCACAGAGCTCAGATAAACCTGCCGATACTTTCCAGCGATGATGCAACACGGGTCGGTGAGAATCTCATGATAACATTCTAAACTGTGAGTGGTCCCGGCTAACAATAGTAGGTTATAAGAACGTTTCCCTAATGCTGCCGATAAGAAACAAAAACGTTTTTAATTCTGTAACTTTTGAAAAACATTCCACTACTGAGTACTAGAATAACATTTTTTATATAAAAAATATGTTAAAAAACATTTTACTAATGTTACTGCCAGAACGTTTTACCATAGCACGCTATACCATAGACAACCCTAGAGGGCCTCCATTCATCCGAGGGCCCAGACAAATGTCTGTTTGTCATTAGTTTACCCCTCCTCTCTCATATAAACAGCTCATCTGTAATCGTCTCAATTATTCTGTAATTTCTATATCTAATTCTACAATGACAGACCTGTCATTGACAACATTTAGACTCCCGTGTGCCTTAATTACTGGCTCAGTGTGATCTGTTGGAAACCTCCGACCCCCCTCTCTATTTTGAGCTGCTGCTATCAGTGCTATAATCTCCCCCGTGGTTATCTCATGGGACAGCTCTGAGCTCTCACTGAGACACGGGGAGACGATCTCTGTGTCGCCTTAATGGAGGACCTGTTTCCAAAAGACAGTGTCCAGTCTCATTAGCCTCACTGTCTGTTTCTGATGATCCAGAAAAATTGGCGTCTGTTCCTTTAAATTTCGTGGACGTCGGTAATGATGTGAGAGTGTGTTTAAGTGCAACGTGTATTCATAATATCTTGTGACCTGACAGAAATGAGATTATATGCACGTGTGAGTGCATTTGGCCAGCTGTGGATGGCAGAACCAGTGGGGGATAGCAGGTGGATGGCACTTGATTCTGATTGGTGGGGGAGCACATGTTTCTGGTTAGTGCTTTGCAGTGATTGGCTGGGGAAGACAGTTTTACCAGGGGCGTGAGCGTGTGATTGGCATTCACAGGCTGATGGTGCTGACAGATGGTAAAGTGCTGCGTAAGCTCCGGGCCGTGCTCACGGTTGGGGGGTGTATTGAGGTGGCCGGGGTTGTAATGTTGGAATGGATGCCTGGACCGTGTTCCCTTGAACTCTGATCAAATCTGCTTATGTTGGGAAATTTGGGAGATCCAGGGCTGCTTATTCCCCATTATACATTAACGATTTACGATTTACCGTGAGCCGCATTTCAACATGTCAATGCTAATGTCGGCCATTTTATGTCCATGTAAAAGCTTCCTTGGTCACAGTGTTGTGTTTGCTGGACTAGAGACAGTGTTAAACAGATTCAAGGCCATCTGTGCTAACTGGTGTGTAAATGGTGACTGTAGTCCACATTATGATGTGCTGAGCTGGTTGGATTTAACACAGCCCTCAGAATATTCATTTCAAGCCAGTGGTCCAAGAGCCAGAAGCTCTGTCTGGCCTCTGCCCTCAACACATTATATAACACGTCGCGTCAGCAAAACTAAGGGAGGTAATAATTTACAAAACTAGGGAGGTAAGGCCTCTACTGACCAAACAAACCAATGCAATGTGTATAGTGTGTCCAAAAACAGCTCATGCAGAAGACAACATGTGTGCTGTTTGTAGCTGTATGTAGCTGTATGTGTCGCTGCTAACGGTCAAAGTAACATCATCGTAATTGTAACAGGTCCCGGTTGTAACCGGATTTTTGGAATGCTCCACATAGGTTGCTATGGAGACTCACAAATGGATTTTTATAGTAAAATTGTTAAACAGAGCAATTTTTATTGATATTTTCAGTATTTATTAAAGCTAATAAAAAGTTTATATATACATAATATTATATATAATACTTCCCTCACCTCAGCTGCCATCTTAAATTTATTCTTGTCACCGTTTGACACAATGCATTCTGGGTTTGCCTTCCTTGTGAAGGAAACATGTGACGCTGCTTCCGTAGGCAACACACTGGGTTTTGAACCTGAGCCTCAATGTGGTGTCCAGAGATTGGCAGCATGTGATTCTGGTATTTAATGGGCTCTAAACGAGGCGAGTTTTATTTTTGTGCTGAGACAGTAGTGACAATCGCTAGATCGCTAATAAGGTGCGAACACGCAAAAGCTAAACGTGTTCACACATTTGAGTCGTCACCTTCACATCTACCGTAGATGTAGATGTCTGATCACATTTATAATTTAAAGCTCGCAAAATCCAACAGCCGTGTGACTAACTGTGAAGCTTTTGAAAAAGTCTCGTGTGACGTTTGTGAAACTACAGCTGCCTACTGGTTAGTGAGTCGGGCTTGTAATCAGAAGGTTGCTGGTTCGATTCCAGCACTGGGGGGTAGCAACTGAAGTGCCCTTGAGCAAGGCACCTAACCCCCAATTGCTCCCTGGGTACAGTAATGTGCTGCCCACTGCTCCGGGTGTGTGTGTGTGTTCACTCCTCACCAGTGATGGGTTAAATGCAGAGGTCACTTTCACTTTAGACTTGTGAGGGTACACTGTGGGCTCCTGGACTAGACTGTGGTTTGGGTAACAACAGAACGCTATAAATCACGCTGCTCAACCACGCCTGACACAAACACACCCCACAGCCAATCCCGACCGTCTCCAGTGACCCGGCCAAACGTGATAGGCTGCATTTGTTGAAAGGGCTGATGGCTTGTTAAAGCTTGATTTATTCAAAGCTTCTTGGACAACGGATACGCGCGTCATGTCACCTTGAGCTAAATATTGATTTTATACGTTATTTTTCTATGTTTTTATAGGCCAATCAAAACGCGGATTTTAAAACTTGGAAAAACCGATGAGTCACCGATGAGTCATCGGAAAAAAGCCAACGTACGCGCACCTGTGACCTCGCATCAACTGCATTTAAAATGTCTACATGTATTACATAACCATCAGTACAGGATAAGCAGTAACCGCACATATCACAGTTTTTAAGGAAACATGTCATTATTATTAAACGTTGTTATCTTCTATCATATCGTTAGCTGTCGTTGTATCAAATTTAGCATTAGCCACAAACACCATGGTAAATGTCACCCCACAGCATGCTGTCTAACAAGGGCCCTTAACCGTAGTAAAATCGCTGTAGCTGTCATACATGTGAGGTAACCATCTTGTGATCTTCCCTGCTAAAACAGCTGACGCCACTCCGACCGCGAGTTGAGACTGCCAGTCTGTTAAAGTTATAGATTTATTGTTCAGTACACACTGCCCTCATTAGGAAGTATTTGAAGAATATGCAACAATTAACAGCTCAGACTCTTCAGTGACAGTGAGGAGAAATCTGTCAGCTCCATCTAGTGGATTTTGTCCTTTTTATCACTCATAGCAAATAATGAAGTCAGTGTAAAAATAAGGGTTCTTGAAAAGAGTTTATGGATTTCTTTGTCCTTTATCGGCCTTGTGCAGCTCACTATTGAAAATTACAGGAATGATTTAGGAATGA
>JAZGTJ010000072.1:232116-268902 GCA_036877575.1 Botia almorhae
TAGCTTTCCTGTGGCTCAGTGGTTAGAGCATGGCGTTAACAACGCCAAGGTCATGGGTTCGATCTCAGGGATTGTACGTACTCAATGTATAGTGATCAATGTGTAGTATAATGTAATGTAAGTCGCTTTGGATAAAAGCGTCTGCCAAATGCCTAAATGTAAATGTAAATATATAATATATAGTGTATATATTAATATAATCATTTAAATTATTAATTTGTTACACGTGTTATTAATATAACACGTTATATACACAATACATAAAAATATATACAACTAAAAATACATTAAAAACAATATATAAAAAATCAGCTTGTGCTTTGTTTTGGCATGGAAGTAAATATCATTTTGCGTACAGCAGTCATGTTGTAGTCTGTCAGAACCGCACGAGGGCTTCGCTGGAGACTCTTGTGGCTAAAAAAGGGAACGAATCTGAAATGCTGTTTGTTGTGTCGCTCCTGCAGAAGGCAACAGATGGCTGGCTGTAAATCTGTCGCATTGGCACCTTGCTGGGAATCGGATGCTGGGGCACTCGTGTACAAAGCGCTGTTTACGGCAGGCCATGAGGAACATTACAATGCTACAAATGTCTGATATCAAAATCAGTGCTCGTCATTTTTTAAAGAAGGCCACAGATGTGTATCTATTACAAATAGAAGGTTACAAATCTATCTATCTATTCATCCATCTATTCATCTATCTATCTATCTATCTATCTATCTATCTATCTATCGAAATGAAAGTAGCAATAGGTCAAAGACTTACATATTAGAACTAATTAGAAAATATGAAACTAACAATTGCACAATACAACTGTTTTACAGTATATACTATATGTATATGCCTATAGTTATCTCACAACGTTATTTTTTAATGATTTTCAATTTACAGTAACTAACAGTGTGCGGTATTAATCATTATGTGATGTATTTAGTTATTATACAATGTTTTGTAAGCAGTTAAGAGCTTATACAGGCCTGGGGTGTATAAGCATGGGGTGAATTGCCACAATGAGAACCTGCTGTCTATTGAAGATTAACTTGGTTTACAATATGAAATATTATCTTTGTATATTATATTATCCATTAGGCTATTTAGTAGCTCTTCAGCAAAATCTGAAAAACAAAATTCATGGAATCACAACAATAAAAACGGTAACAGAAGAATCCAGCAAATACAAGTATTGGTTTGGTTAGCAGAAATACAACGTAAACAAATATGTACATTATACCACACTTAAAACACACGTGACACCCTGCCCTGATACTGTAATCTTTAGGTTATCTACCTTCATTATATAACTGACTCCTGTGGTTTTGTTGTGTTTGCTTGTTTACCCAACAGCTGCAAAATAAAATAATATTGAAAGTTTGGGGAATAGACAGTTTTGGAAATACAATACATTGGGCTTTAACTTAACCGTTGTAGCATTTGGAACGCCTAGCATACACAACATATACTGCATTTCACAGTAAACATTTTTTACATTTAGGCATTTGGCAGACGCTAAAGCGACTTACATTACATTATACTATGTACACATTGATCACTATACATTGAGTATGTGCAATCCCTGGGATCGAACCCATGACCCATGCTCTAACCACTGAGCTACAGGAAAGCACAAGTAGCACAAGTAGAACATTTTAAGCATTAAAACATGATGATAAGGTCAATGACGGGGCAATGTTACAAAAAAACACGTGCAAGCAGACAAATAGCAAACGATTTAGATTTTATAATGAATGCATCATTAATGACGTTTACTGATCACAGTTTGTTAGTTACAAATTACTATTAAACCTATTGCGAATGAAACAGAGTTGTGTATTTTAACAATCACGCGATTATTATTATTATTATTTCTATTAATTTCTAAATACAGGCAGGATTTTTCTCAAATATCTCGGCAGCGAAGATTTTTGTGGTTAGTAATCATTTTCTTTTAAGCCTCAATAGCTGGACCTGTTCTGTCGCTTTATAAGACGCTGTCAGCGCTTGTGTTTATCACGGTAAGCAGGTGATATCGCTCATCTGTCATTGTGGGACACATTAATGTCTTGGCAAAGACAAACTGCTGTCAAACTGCGATCACATTATGATTTAATAAACTAACATCATCCAGAAAAAACTCCTGGAGAACATTTCTCCTCTTCGTTTGTGCCATGAGATTACAGGAGTCGTGTTACGCAGTTTTAACTCTGTTCTCAAAGATTTTACGCGTAACGTACACGCCTTTAGTTAAATAACTAATTTTTAATATTTAGTATGTCTGTAAAAAGTTTTAACGTAAACATTGAGATTAGCAAGAAGATAAATTGGTTTTCGTCACGTGAAAAAACAAAATCAAAATTTCTGCTTGCAATACAAATGTATTTCTGCATGTTTGTACGTGATATAAACTATAGTTTGTATATAATTAGTTTATAGCCATCATAAGTTTACAAAGAAATAAATCACATTTATATTTGATGTATTTGGCAGATGATTTTATCCAATGCGACATACAGCACGTTTAAGATACACAACTAATGTGTGTTTCCTCGAAATTTGCGCTGCTCACACAATGCGTTACGAATTAAGCTACGGGAATACAACTACACTAACGTACAAGGAAAATAAAATTGTCTGTTGTTTATTATTTTAAGTCGAACTGTAATAATAGTCATTAGTAAGTCTTAGGGCTTTTATCCATAAAGTGTTAGTTCGTGTATCGCCCTCCCTGTTCTCCCTTCAAGCTCTTTTCAAAGCACATGTGACACTTCATAACTGCAGGCCGGAGCAGCCTGTGGGGACAGCGCGCGCACACGACGCAGGGAACTACAAGCGGCCAGTGTGCGTAAAAGCGCGCCGTGCGCTGTTGGATACGAGAGGAGGTCACGGTACTGCAGACCACATAGCGGTGAGTGTGAGACTCTGGGTTGTGCTGTTTTCAGGATAGGAGCTGTTTAATCATCATCTGGACAGTTGTGGTAGGTAAGAATCAGTGCTGGGTTTGATCTGGAACGTGTGATCTGTCATGGATTGTGCAGTTGCTGCCAGTTTTTTTATTGTTTAGCCCTCGCTAAAATCTGGATTCTCGAGGGGCTAATTTATCGCTTCCTCTGGTAAATGTGAACTGCGAAAATAGTACGTGTGAAAGTGTGGAGACAGCTTTGATCTGTGAGAATACACGAGTATGACACAACAGATGTGCCAGTGGTTGAGACAAAGATACTTGTTGTTTTTAATGAGCGGTCATTAAAACTGCGCTCAGCGGCGGGTATTTGATTTCTTTATCTTAGTTAAAATAGCACTGAATAAACAAGGAAATATTTATGCGGTTTTGTTACACAAGATACACTGAAAAAAGTGCTTCATTTGGCAACATCTGAGTTTGACTCAAAAATATTATTTGATATTCTTTGATTGAATCAACCTCAATACATTAGATTGTATACCAATGAATGTTATTTTTTAAAGGTCAGGTCAGGTCAAGTTGAGAGTTGAGAAATTATAAAAACTTTAAAAACTAAGCAGTACTTGTGTAACTTACATTAAAAATAATATATATACATCTAGATAACAAACAGACTTTGTGGTGTTTTGGTCGTTTAAACCCTTAATCCAAATAAAAGGTGTAAATGGACCTTAAATAAAAAAATATATATATTTTTTAACTATAATCATTCAACCTAAAAGCAGTTTAGCCTGAATGGTTGTCAATGTACCGTTATAGTGTGGTCATATTACGAAGCTAAGTTACGAAGACAATATGGGGATTGTATTTGTACATTTCATTGTATTTGCTGCTGTTTTAGTTTTGTTGTGTTTGGCTTTTGAGGCCTAGTTACACCTAGTTAATTGTTAATTTAACGTTTATTTGTGTACTTGCTTTTAATTTGAGTTAGAACGCATCTAATGAGCAGTAGTGACTTTAATTAGAAGTAATTAATGGATTTGGTTTGTTGATGTTTAGAGTCACAAAACAAAATGGACTTTATTTTGTATGGTGACCTGTGTGACTTGTTTAACTTTTTGCTTTTGGTGTAAAAAGTCTTTTTGGACAATATGCATTTTTTGCAAACTGCACTTTAATAGTTAAAAGTAATCAAATTTATTAGTTCGTTTATCTTTGTGACAATTTAACTATGTAAATGAATTGAACTGCGTAGGTTAAACCCATTTGCACAAAGAAAAGTTACACTATGGCGTACAGATGTGAATCCGACGTGCGCGTTTACATGACACAAACGTAGAATCAGATTTGATCTTTTGACGTGAGCACAGTGCACGAATACACGTTTACTAGCAGCCACTTTGTGGCCATTGCTTCTTTTAATTTATCAAAGCGCAATAAACATTTAAAATACTGAGCAACATCGTTGTTTTTGACATCGTGCAATTTAGCTTCCTCTGTTTTTGAAGACTGCCCCGCATGAGTTAGCCAAGGGGCATCTGACACCTGGATCTTGTGTTTAAATGAGACAAACCAGGACTTGGTGAGTTGGCAGTCAAGAAGATCGTATTGGTTTTCTGCGGCCGCTGAGGGTGCTGTGCTGTGTGTCAGCTGTGTATTTTGGGTCGTGAGTCATGAAGGTACCGGCGTAATGTCTAACAGTGATCTTTAATAAGACAGAACACAATGCTGGTAATATTATGTAAGTGTTCCAGCATCTCAAGTGGTAGAACAGGATGCTGGCAACGCCAATGTCGTGGGTTTAATTCCCAGGAAACATGCTGATAAAATGCACGGTATGTAACTTGTGTAAACATGTCTGCAGAATTTACAGAATAAAGTAAGTATTGTATTGTGCTGTTACGATTGTTATGAGTTATTAATTTGATGTTGCATATGTAAACACAGAAGCAGACAAGCACTGAAGTGATTTAGGTTCATTTAAAAGTTAAGGTTTCTTCAAATTTAAAGCATCTTGGATTCACAGAAATTATAATGACCATGTCGGAGAGACAGATACACGTTACGGCGGTTCAATTTCAATTATGCAGTTTGTCAGCCATAAATCTGGACCTTATCTCCTAACCCTGGTATGCTTCTGCTGACCAGCTGTTGTGTCTCAAGACCAGTTGTACCCGTAAAATTAAATTGATGTATGTTGTGTCTTAGCCTACGATTAGCATCTCTTTATTTTGAGTAGCGTGGCTGCTAATCTATCCCTCTCTGCAGATGTATATTTATTCGGCTAAAGTTTAGAAGACTGATGTGCTTTTTGTAAAGATGTGTTTTTCTTATATGGTATATTTACTGTATTTATTTTTAAAATATTTGAAAACATAAGGTTCGGTATTCGAGAGGGGCGCATTTCTCCCAGTTGCTCACTGGGCGCTGCTGTGGTAGCTGCCTGCTGCCCACGTATGTACATTTGTACAACTGGTATAAAACAGACAAATAATTGTACGGTTAATTACTCGGTGTAGAAAGAAGGATCTTATTTTATCGTATTTTAAGATGGCATTGATGTGTGAACTTTACGATCTGAGAATTGTCCTGTAAATCCATATCATAATCTCACTCCAGATCTACATTGCTGAGGTGTTAATCCCCCCAAAAGATTCGGTTGCACAAATTCAAATTTAAAAATATCTGGAAACCTTCCCCTGGTTCCAGCTATGTTTCTGATCAACAAGGGCAGGAACCACATTTTACACACTGGAACGTTTAGGTACTAGATCAGAACCTCTAAGGGCAAAGACCTGTGGAGTCTTTTGTACCAACATACATATTTTACTGTAGTTCTGTATTTGTATTAGAATTGTATTTCATCACAATATATTTTCACCATGACAGAGAACAGCTGGATTACATATTTTTTGTATGTGGAAGGCGTGGTTTATTTGGACTGACCAAATATAGATGTAAATGGGTGATTTCTGCTACAGCTTATGTTTATTTTGTGGAATAGCATTTCCAGTTAATTCGGCACAAACATCTGTACTGTGTGCGACCACAGTTTGAATGTTTATGATGGTCCAACCTGTGCTTTTCAGAACCATTGTTGCTTTAGGCTTCAGCACCGTAGCAATGCTGCTCTGTGGAGCTGGCACCTGTGCTGAGCTCTGGCTTTTGGATCGGAGGGTGTAAGCTCAGTGAGGACAGCATGAGGCCTGCACAGATATTTTGATTGATAGTAGCGCTTGCTAAATTTAGCAAGCATGTGAGCGCAATAATCAGCCCACTCAAACTGGGACGCGACGTCCAGAGCGCCTGGGATGCAAAAATGAAAGCCGATGTCAGTACCTTGAGTTGAGGAATCACAAAGCAGTATGTTAAAAAACTGTCATCGGATCTCATTCACTAATAATCGCTAATCAGTGTGTGCCCATGGTTAGTAATTCGCTATCTATATCCACATAGGGGCTTTCCACACAACTTCACTGTCTGCTAATGTATCCTTATGTTCAGTCGCATTAAAGCATGGATGGTCAACATCTTCCAATAGGTGTTCCAACTGTTCCATTCTCAAAACGAATTGAAACACAATTGAAACACATTACATAGACCTAGACAGTGCATTGGTTGCATTTTTGTTACACGTAATTCTACTCTAATTCTATTCTATTCTAATTGATTTTCTAAATGAATGTATATGGCTTTACATGTTTCATTTTTATAGGACCTCTTGAGATTGTGTGTACATTCATTCAAGCAGGATCTAAATAAAAATGTGAACCATATTGATAATTTGTGAGTTCTATGAAAATGTTTACAGACCCATTTTACTTTCAGTTTCATGACCATGATGGATTTTGGCGTGTAAATGTAACTGATAATGTAATGTATATCTTCACAGCGCCTCAGGAGAAAAGCCTGATAGTAAGTCAGCTCCTTTGGGTGGAGCTCTCGGTGGCGTGGCTCAGAACCTGCTGCTGAGTCCCGCCAGTCTTCAGCTGGCTCAGCTTCAGGCCCAGCTCACCCTTCACCGTCTCAAACTCGCCCAGACCACCAATACAGCCTCCGCAGCCAACATCCTCAATCAGGTTCTCTCCAATGTGGCCATGTCGCAGCCTCTTTTTAACCACCTCCGAGGTTCCAGTATGGCCCAAACCCATGGTGGATCCTTCCCACCAACACCCATAGGCTTCCCATCCCCAAACCCTGCTCTGGGAACACTGGTTGGTAGTGGCTTTAACCTAAATCCTACTGGGATACGGCCCACCACCTATGGTGGGGTCTCCAATCAGAAGGCTAATCAGCAAAATGAGTACGGTAATAAGCCTGGAACGCAGTTTGGATATTTGGGAGGGTCTTCAGCAGTCACTAATAAGGCATGTGATGGTGGACAGTATGGTGGAGGTGCCTCACAACCCAGAAACAATGTCCAAAGCAATTTTCAGAGAGACCTCTACTCCTCTAAATCCCTGGTTCAACAAACTGGTTGTATGGGAGGAGACAGTAATCAAAGTCTGGGATCTCTACCTTCTTCAGCCTTTAAGGAACAATGGAAAAGCCCGGTCAACATAGGAAAAGTGGATATGAATACAGGAGCAGGTTCTGGGGCTTGGGTACCAACTGTACCGGGTTTTGTGTGTCAGAGAGCAGAACTGTATAACCCTGAGGAACCTACGGCAGATCCTCAATTTAACTCAGCATGTGGCCCAGGACTTTGCCCACCCAGGGTGCAGCAAGGGGGGTTTCAACAACAGCCACAGCTTCGCCATGGGGAGGAAGGGGTGACATTGTCCTTACAACCCCACCAGCTCAATGACTATCACGGGACGATGCCTTCTCACCTACCCCATCAGTGCACCATTTGCGAGAAGAAGGTTTACAACTTGAAGGTGAGTAGATCAAACCCGTTGGGTGAGATAGAAGGAAACAGCCCATCCTTTAAATATTCACGAATGAGAAACCTCACAAGACTCTGCTACATGGGCCGAATTTATCATATGAACATAGCAAAGTGGTGCAATATGTGTTTTTACCAGTTAATTCTGTAGAACCGAGAAGGTTTTTTCTAATACTTACCCAAATCAATGGGCTTGTTGGGTGTGAAGGTTTTTGTGGCTGCTCGCGTGCGTGGGGAGAAGGCAGGTTTAGAGGGTAAGGACACAGTTGTTTTAGAGAACTCGCGTTCATGCTAGGTTCTCACTTACCCTCTCTCCGCCGTGATCCGCCAGAACTGCTAGCTGTCTAATTGGCCGAGTTACAGCAACGCCAGAGGAATCTATCACTGTCACACAGCAGGATTAATCAGACTGACGTTTTGCGTTTGTGTGTGTACGTTTGGTCTCTGCGGGCTGTTCTCAGGACTGGGACCAGCATGTGAAGGGAAAGCTACATCTACAGAACTGTTCGCTTTACACTGAGAGGTGAGTACATATGACAACACTATTTTTAGCCCGGTCAAAATGTACAGTGTCATTTTAGGGAAACGAAGTATCCATATAAGTGGTGAACAAATCCAATATAGGGGTGGCTAGAGTAACCTTTGCTAATTTGGTGTAGAAACAAGATATTTTTAAAGGTCTTGTATGTATGCGGTCTATTTTAATCTAAGTTACGTAGCGGTCATCGCCCGTGATACTCTTGTTAAGTTTTATAAGCACAACCAGACATATAAAACACAAAGCAATTTCATAAACAGTCTTCTATGTATAAAGAGGGTTATGGCCTAAATTTGAGCTGTCATAAGATACGATCTGCCCAGTTGCACTGGGATTTAAAGTCTAAAAGCAGTGCCGTTCCCCTCACAGCCCGACCGTCGGAGGAGTGCACTGCCCCGTGTCATCTGAAGGATGTCTCAACATGGCACTGAGTAACACAATGGCGTATTCTTCGGCCACTGGTCAAGGTGAGTCAAATCTTGTCGTTTTCCCTTCAAAGCAAGAACTGAAAGTTGAAGAGTCCAGGGGGTATGAGATGTGATGTTGGAGACGACTATTTTTAGAGCAGCCGGTTTGGTAGCTGGGGTGGGTGGATGGGCGGTTACATCTACAGTCACGCATAACAGTTGTGTATTAGAAGCCCAGACATATTTGTTTCAGTATTGGCACACAGAAGCCATTTTGACAGACATTTTCCTGATTGTTTCATGATTATTACGAGAAAATGTAAATTGTCATTTTTGACAGCCATAAAAAAACTTTGAGAACATTTCTCTTAGTGAGTTACTAATCATTGACAAAATTAACATTAGCATACTACCAACTAGCTGTAGCATGTAGAAAATAATGGTTTCTCTATGTCCTGAATTATGCTAACACGCGTACCTTATTACTTGTTTAATTTCCCTTCAGAGCTATCCTTTGGTTGTGTATTGGGTTTATTGTATGCGATTTTACTCCACAATAATATAAACACAAGGCAATATGCCTTAATTCGCCCTGCCCCAACATCCTGTTTAAATAGGAAATATGTTATTTTGAAATCCTTGTTTCCTGTTTTCCACAGACGTTTCAACGGGAGGCACCCAATATTTACCTGCCACAACCATGACATCATTTCCTCTCTCAGGGGCAGGACTTAATTCACACCAATCAGGAGCAAAGGTTAGATCCACACAAAAACAAATGTAGAAATTATCTTTTAGATGAATCAAAATAAAAGTATTTTTTAATTTAAAATAAAAAGTACCAAAAAACCCAAAAAAACAAAAACATTTTAGCGTTTTGCAGCTTGCAGCTAATTTAAAACAAAATTTACTTTTAGCTCAAAATGGTTTCCGTTCTGCTTTTAGCTCGCAGGCTTTGTAACAGAGCCAACAGAAGCAGGACAGAGCTCATGCTACAGCTACATCATGCTGTTACACTGACAGACAAATTACTTGCTGCTTATTATCACAGCCTAATGGTTATTGTTTAAAAGACAACTGAGCCATCTTTACAGCTAGTGCGCTGAGGAAACAGGTGGAAGATAACAGCATTAATTGACTCATTGCTTGCGAGTTAAGAGGTTAATGTGTAATTGCGGTTTAACAGCATCATGGGTATAATTTCTGTATCTAGAGGCGCGTATATATCACCGTGCTGGTGTAATGAGGCAGGAATGCAGAAGAGCTTCAAAGCCTGTTGGACAGATCTGGTTCCATGTGTAAACTTAGAACTTGTTTTCGTTGTTATTGGACTTAATTTAGCTGTGCTGCCAGGGTCCAAAATTAACTTTTTGACACATCTGCTAATGCTGAGTGAATTGAAAACCGTGCAGCCACAGTTGTTTCAAATTAGCCACGAAATTAAGACTCAGTGAATATTTTTACCTGTCACACTGTATTATCGAGCTGTTTATCTCATACATTTTGTGGCTCAGACCGTTGTGTCAGTTTCCTTTGCATTAGAAGGGTCAGATTTGTACTTTCAGACTGTTTCCTCAGATTGAAACAATATATTGTGTTGCATTTCATTTGTGTTTTATTTATTTGGTTAAACAAATTGGATCGGCAACTTTATAATGATTTATAATTTGAGCTGTCAGGTCTTATTTCATGGAAAATGTCTCTCAGGGCTAGACAGGCAAAAGTTACGGATTGCAGCTTTGACCTTATTTGTTCTATGAATAATATATACATATATATTGTTTATTGACTGGTTACACATTCTGAGTTATTTTCGATGTGCTTATAATAATTAACGAATAGTTAAAAAAAATCAATTACGATGTGCATCGCAAAGCATCGCGAATATCTTTACAATGCAATGCTGTCAGTGTAGCTTCAGAATGCATCACAAAAAGTGTTTCACAGAATCTTGCCTTCACACTGGTTTATTTGTATGATGTCATCAGCCTGCTGGCCCATGGTCTATTTTGACTGGTTTGAACTCATTGGCAGAAAATAGAATAATCTCACACTGACACTGGTTCAGTGTTTGTAAGAAGCGCAGTAATGTGAGCTGGGCTTACAAGACAGACGGCTGTTTGGATCGCCAGAGTGTGACTGATGACTCCTCACATATGGGTGACATCAGCGTTGTATTAGATTAGATCCACTATGACCTTGTCTGTCTTTCACTTAATATTGAATGAATGTGTGATGGTATTTTATGCAGTTAAAATAATCTTAAACACAAAGATTCTAAACGGTGGCCTGTTTAGCCAAGTTATTTATGATTTCGTTTACTGACGAGGGTGCACAGTGAACGCACGCGCTAATGTTAGCTCGTTAGCTCCAGTAAAACCCATCTGTCAAACAGCAGCTGTACGTTCGTGTTTATAACTTATTTACTTTGCGGCATATCTTTTGAGCGGATAAACCAATGCATGTGTTTTCGGGGGCCCTGATCGCCTTGACCAAAGGCCCCTGGGGGGACTTCAGTGATATAATGTAGATGAAAGCGCAGTAGTTTTTATGACAAATTAAAAAAAAAATGTCAGTTTAAGTACATATTCAAAATAAGTAGTTCAGCAAATGTGGTGCGCTAATTTTCTGTTAGTTGCCAGTTTATTTTGCAATATATACCGATATATATATATATATATATATATATGCATGTATGTAGATAGAAAAACAGTATAATACAGTATGACTATTAGACTTAGTATTTCGTTTATAGAATATTATTATATAGAATTTTATTAGAAAATTCCAAAGTTCTTGGAATGACTGTACCATAACCATTCAATTACACTTAGGGAAAGACAGAGAAATTCTGGGTTCCAAACTGTCCTGCCAAGTAATCAAGATGTGTTCAGAATTCTTCCAAGGCTGGGAATTCAATTTCCACCCACAGAATCGTAACCTGATCCTGGGGAGGATAAAGGCTTCCTGACGGGGAATGCCAGGAGATCTGTGAAATTCAGAAACTGCATGCTACAACCCATTCCAGTGCCAATGTAAAGCAGTGTAAACCCTCTCTAGATAAACAAACATAAGTGCATGTATTTGTAGCACGGTATGGTGCTAGTCATCACTAGATCTCCAAAGAGAACATCGTTTGTTCCCCCGATTTATGATGCGTTTGAGAATGTGAAGGCAGATCTTTTCACTTTATACGCAGTGGGTAATCTGTGGCATGTTTATGTTGTACGTCGAGCCCTCATATCAACTGACAAACTACTGGTGGTTTAATTCGACAAACAGTGGGGCCTAAAGCCATATCAAAAGATCGGCATTCAAAATCTTATTTAAACATAGGAATAAAAAAGGTTAGGATTGCAAATCAATTTTGATGTATTTAATATTATGCCTTATTTTTAGGTCACTAATAAAATCAGCTCATTTGTGGCCATGTTAGCTGCTTTATTCAAACGAACTGCTTTTTGAAACGAACCCTCTCATCTTTGTAAATAATCACATTTTGTTTATTTGCAGTTCAGTGGTTATTTCGCATGGTGGTGGTAACAGGAAATGTCTGACCCTACATTTCAATAATCTCTGTATTATATAGCAGAGGTATAAATGGGCTGTTTGGGTTCTATTTTCGCATGTTTGTGTTTATGGAGGTGAACCTAACGTGACCTTTTTGGCACATCTGGGTGAGGGGAAGGCCTGGCATACACCCATCCATAGAATTATCACAGGCTGTTCTTAAACTATTAGACTGGGGTCAGCAGCCAATGGACGTTAAACCCCAGAAATCAACCACATACAGATAAGAGACCTTGTTTGGCGCTGATCTGAGATCAGTCAGTATGCGATCTGGTCTGAATCAGGTTCATTATAAGTTCAGTAGAATAATGATAATTGATCAGTTCACTCGCAAGATCTCTTACAATATAATGTTTTTCCACTGGTGTGTCAATTGCAGTACAAACACTAAGCCCACTGTCTTACTCAGCATGTGATCTTGTGGTCAGCAAGAGCCCGCCTCACACATGCTGCTGTCAATCAAACCCAGCCCTCTTGTAAAACACCCCCCCCACACCACATTGTGGCATATATGTGTTTATGTAAATGTATGTGTATATAGCAGTATACATTTTAGACACTTTGCCTGTGAAAAAGAAATCACAACATGGATTTAGAATTTTGTTTTAAATTTGAAGTTTTTTTTTTAATTTGATTCCTTTGAGCAAAATTCAAGTATAGTTCAAGAGAATTTTATCCTATAGAGTGTAATTCTGTTGCTGTTCTCTATTGCCTTTAATGCCTCATCTAAATGTACATATTCCAAGTTTTAGCTCAGATTACAATGTTTGTCAGTTTTTGTCTTTATTAATGAACGAAACAGTGTAAGTTTAGATATAGATTATATAGTTTGTTTTGATTATATAGCAGTTTTAGACCAAACAACATAACTGCTGACATAACAGATGATATCTCCCAGTATCATCTCTGCATTACACTTTAAAACAACCAATGTTCATATCATCATATCTTTTTTTTTAAATGTTCTTAATTGATTAGTGTCAATAAAAAAATCTATTTTTACGTCAGCATTACAGCCAATCATAATGCAACACTCATATTTCTGTTACTAATGACAACCAATCACAATCCACTCGTCTTTTTGTCACTAACCTTTATAACTTATCGCAATTAGGTTCTCTACTGTCGAACAAAGCCAATCAGAGCTCAGAAATAGCGTGTGACTGTGTGATATGAAATCTAATAACCGTTTCTCAACTTTTAACCTTACAGTTTCTTCAGCATAAGGCGTGTCCCGGCCGTGTCGTTCATATCTGTAACTTGCCAGAGGGCAGCTGCACAGAGAATGATGTCATCAACTTGGGTCTTCCCTTCGGCAAAGTGACCAATTACATCCTTATGCGCTCGACGCATCAGGTACAGATCAGCCATGTAGCTTATGTACTGTACATAGCTGCATTTCCTTGCCATGTCGTTTTTGTTGTTAAAAAATATAAAGGTAAAATATTGCATTGAAAAGTACTCGAGTTCTGAGTTATCTTATAGGCTACTTGTATATAAAGCCGTGGCGCTGAGCTGGGTGGGGAAAGTAAAGCAGAAATAGATTTAAGCAAACACACAATGTACTTTTATCACTTTGTATATTCGAACCCGAGCACAGATGATGTCTCACTCACCCGGCAATGATTTATTGATCAAATTGTTGACTTTTTAATTGCTCCGATAATACGAGTTGGGTCAAATTTTGGGTCCAGTGCCAAAAGTGACACATGCAGGAAATTCCCTGCACCGATTGAATCCTGTAACTGTCTGTAAAATTTACTGTGCAATCAGCTTTAATTTTGCACTTATTATTAATATTATTCTCATACTATCTATTTATGCCCCATATATGACTGTCTAACATGCATAATATCACCTGTGTTTCTCCTACCTTGTTTTCTATGTGTCTGTCTGTCTGTGTGTGCTGTGTACTCAACCTAAATATATCATACATGTTAAGCTGCTTTGAAACAATGACATTTTGTAAAAAGCGCTATATAAATAAAGTTGACTTGACTTGACTTGACCATTAAAAAGATCATCTTAGAACATGTGTTCCGATCTTATTTGACACACTTGATGTTTGATGCGTGTGTTATGGTCACGCCAGGCGTTTCTGGAAATGGCGTACGTGGAGGCAGCTTACGCTATGGTGCAGTACTATCAGCTTCAGCCAGCTTCAATCAGCGGACAGAAACTACTGATCCGCATGTCCAAGAGATACAGGGAGCTACAGTTAAAGGTACAGTACAATGTTCAGTATATATCTATGCTGAAATCCTTTCATGTCTTTTGCCTATACATGTGTTAGCTTTGTTATGACAATTCTCTATTAACAACTTGACTCAGACGAACCACCAATTCCAAACCACCTAGCAAGCAACCAGATCACCCTAGCAACCCCTTAGACACTGACCAGAACATCCTCGCAACAACATAGTAACACACTACTAAAACCCTTCTTAGCAACCACATAGCAATGCCCTGGAAACCATCCACAACACACTTTTCCACAAAAACATGTTTATTTGTAGTTTATATTTGTAGTTTTTTTATATTTATTTGTAGTTTAAGGTAGTTTATTGGCATGGGCAAACACCACTTATATTTTTCCTGGGACATTAAAGATCTGTTATTAATAATAGGATTCATAATTCCATGCGCATTCCTTTCCATAATTCCATGTGCATTCCTTTCCATAATTCCATGCCTTTCCAATCCAGAAACCAGGTAAAGATGTTCAGTCTATAATCCAAGACATCAATTCCCAGAGGGAACGAGATGAGATGCAGGACATGGACAGGTGGGAATGACATCAAAATTCGGTATCTCAAGGCGACGTTTTTTTAGGTGTGTGTTTTCAAAACATTTGCTGGCGTGTTTGTGTAGATACCTCCCAGAACGAGCCAGATCACGCAGTCCGGTGAGCCGATCTCTAAGCCCACGTTCTCACAGCCCGAGCTACACTTCCTGTAGCTCCGCCCACAGTCCACCAGGGCCGCCTGGTCGGCCTGACTGGAATGATGGCATGGGGCCACGCCGGGGCTCCTGGGATTGGACGTCTCATTCCCGTGGTGGAGATGACGTCTCCCACGAGAGAGACAATTGGAGGAACGATGAGGAAGAAAGACCCAACGGTTGGCTATCTGAGCGGAGGAAGCCCTATTTTAAAACAGGGGGCCGAAATAGTCCCCGTATGGGGCCCGGGGACGAGCGGGGGAGGGACCGGTACCCTCGTGGAAGCCCTCAAGGTTCATCGCTCACGTCCTACCACTCCACAGAAGACTTCTACAAGAAAGACTCGCCGTACAAGAGCGATAAAGTGAGCAGGTCTCAACATCAGAGGCATGAAGGTAAAGCTAAGAGGAGGGAGGGTGGAGACCACAGACCTCGGCATTCAGAATCAGATGCGACGGACGAGACAAGCTCCGGTCGGATAGAGGACAAAGGACGCGGCAAGCGGTCGAGCCGGAAGCAAGAGAAAGAAGAGAGAGAGTGCGAGAATCAGGCATGTTTCCTGTTGACTTCTGCATGTGTACAGTATGTGTTATAGAAACATGCATGTACTGTACACACATTTTCAGGTCACAGGTTACTACAGTTAAGAATGATACAAATACAAATGATAGAAAAATTATTCATATAGTTTTTTATATTATATACATTATAATATATATATATATATATACATATTTATAATATCTGTTAATAATATCTGTTTATAATATATATTTTTTCCTTAATAATATTAAATAATACAAAATGTAATCCTGAATGTATATTCAGTCATATTACTTTTTAAATTTCATTGAACAGTTTCGAATATAAATATTTGTATATAGATAATTAATATATATAAAATATTTGTATATCTGTATACATAAATACGATTTTATAAAGTATCATACAATTTTACAACATTTTGACTTAAAGCGTCACTTAATTCTTAAATGTAATGTATAAACGTGAGCTCTATTTTTGTCTATTACAGAAGGAAGACAATCCACCCAAAGAAACATCATCAGTGTCACCTCGTACCATCAGACCTTCAGAGCCCAATAAGTGTGATGTTAGCAAGCTAGTAAGATACATCTATATATTTCTATATAAAGCTAATACAGCCTATTAGCTTTAGCGTAAACTCTGTGTCAATTTACTGAAAAGATCTTTCTACGATGTTCCTGGTTCTCAGGGATTAGATAATGGAGATGATGGAGAGGAGGAGTGCTGGTATCCTAAAAGCATGGAGGAACTAGTGACCGTAGATGAAGTGGGAGGAGAGGAGGACTCTATTGTAGAGCCTGATCTACCTGACCTTCAGGAGGAGGTCCACGGCCTGGAGCCGGAGGAGCGGGCGGGAGTCAGCCCGAACCCCAGTCGAGAGACACCAAAACAGGGTGAAGAGCCCACTGTGGACCTTCCTACTCTTACGCCTCTGGATTTGGTACCAGAAGAAAGCTCCAGGGGTTCTCAGCCCAGCCCCAAAGAGATGTCCCCAGTCACATCTCTCCAGGAACAGCCAGCTACTCAACTTAACCAGTTGCCCTCTCGGGAGTTTAAGACAGCTTTGGAACTATCTTGTACTTCCACGGATATTAACAACACGAGCGCACCAGCTGGTCCCCCCGATCATAACATCACGTGTCAGAGTATGAAACTGACAGACTCGCACTTGGGCAGTGATGAGAGACAAGTGGTGGAGATGGACAACAAGGAACCATGTCACATACAGGACAGTCAGAAGAAAGGTAACTTCTGAGATCATCACTGAAGGCCTCATAGGAGCCTGAATTGGCGAATGAAAGTAACTTCATTGCTTATTCGAAATACTACAAAAACACGTTCCTTAAGCGTTAGGTGAACGTTTATCATGGTTTACATACTGTAAGTTGTCTTCTGCATAATATATGGTAAGAATGTCATAAACTGATTTATTTCTTAATTTTAGATATTCTGAACTTATCACCTGCTCCGTCTCAGACGACAGATGTCTCGGCCGCCTCGAACCCCTGCCAAGAGCAGGAGAGAGCCATGAGCGAACACAGCATACCATTAGGTGATGGATCACATTATCTCATCCCGTCATCACACCCTATCATCCAATCACATCTCATTACATCACATCCTATCATCACAACCCATCACATCTCATTATATCACATCCCATCATCACATCCCGTCATCACACTCTATCATCCAATCACATCTCATTACATCACATCCTATCATCACAACCCATCACATCTCATTATATCACATCCCATCATCACATCCCGTCGTCACACTCTATCATCCAATCACATCTCATTACATCACATCCTATCATCACAACCCATCACATCTCATGATATCACACCCCATCATCACATCCTGCCATCACACCCTATCATCCAACCACATCTCATTACATCAATGCTATCATCAAATCCTATTATCACAACCCCTCACGTATTTTTACATCACACAATCACATCTCATTACATCACATCCTGTCATCACAACCCATCACATCTCATTATATCACATCCCATCATCACATCCAATCTGAATCTTAAAGTGTAATGCTTAAAGAGCCATTTGGCATTTTCATATCCATTAGCCCAGTGTGTGACATTGCATTTTATGACCCTAACTTTGACCGTGGCAACCAATCTCCCATACTATACTAGTTTTAAGTCTCACAATTAACCAGACTTTGCTTTAACGAAGTCCATTATCAAACTGATTCACGCTTTTACAAATCTCACAAACCAGTCCCAGATCTGCATTAAAAAGCACAGTGTAAACAGTCTCATTTCTCTATAACAGAACTATATGATAAAGAGTTAGCGGACAGAGTCAGTGGCAGGAAATGGACAGAGGATTCATCACATTACCACTGACACAGGATCAGTGGGGCGTAAGGTGTTGAGGTGGCATTATAAATGAAGGGGTCTGGCTGTGAGGTGGGCACTCAGTGTGAAACTCAAGCCTTCGGTTCAGCTGATGTCAGTAGAGCATTTGTCATCCTGTTTTAGAACGCGAGGTGTGAATTGCACCCCTGAGACGTTAGTATGTGTACTAAGAACTGCACAGCTAACAGCTACTTCAAGTAGAGTATAGAAGTGCTAACTTTACACCCCTACACACTCCGAAATGTATTATATTGACTTTTCTGTGACTGGCCTGTATGCACATGCCATTTATTTCTATGTAGAGAGTTTGTGTAGCGTGTCTCTGAATTCTGTCTGATTTTGTCTTTCGGCAGGTGTGGAGTTCGTTGTGCAGAGAACAGGATTTTACTGCAACTTGTGTGGCTTGTTTTACACCAATGAACAAACAGCCAAGACGTCACACTGTCGGAGTACAATTCACTACCGGAACCTACAGGTCACTCGCACACTCACAAACGCACACGTACACACACGCACACATGTAAACTGCTAAATATTTGATTTGTATGTTTTTACAGCGTATTACATGTTTTTACAACAATTTACAATGTGTTATTATTATTATTTTGACTCACTGAATTATTAGTATTAAATAATTTATTATTTATGCAGGAACATTTTCAACAAATATTTATTAATTAAACAAATATTTATCGTAAAAGGCACCAGTTTGATAAAAGAAAGTTATGTAAAGGAAATGAATGAAAAAATAAGTAGCATTTAATGGTTTTATAATTGGCATTTAATAGCATTTAATAATTTTTAATAAAATTATGCATTTTATGTAAAACATAAAATGGTCACAAATGTCTGTTTGTCTAATTGTATGTTTTTTAAAGGCAGCAAGATGTATTTTATTGAAAAGCATTTAAGATATAAGAGTCCTGTTTTTTGTATACAGCTGTGAGCCAAGGTCCTGTTGTAGGCTCTCACT
Organism: Botia almorhae; assembly: GCA_036877575.1. NCBI lineage: Eukaryota > Metazoa > Chordata > Actinopteri > Cypriniformes > Botiidae > Botia > Botia almorhae. The sequence goes on from JAZGTJ010000072.1 coordinate 251,268, forward strand.
AGCGCCCCTTGTGGCCCCTTCCCGCCTACGTTTCAGGGAACGTTTCAGAACCTTCAGAAGATTACGTTCTCTAAACATTCTCTCTAAGTTATGATAAAACGTTTTTGCCGTAACATTGGTAGTATTTTATGTAATATATCGTATATTTAAAATTTTTATGTTTAGGTTGTTAGCGAAACGTTTTAAAAAAGAATGAATAAAGTTTGTGTTAAGTATATATATATATATATATATATACTTATTTGGGTGTTACGCTGGAAGTTAAGACAGTGCTACTTGTGCACTTGGAATGGAACTAGGATGTTTTCAGAGTGAAGAGAGGTGAGATAAGTGTATGCTGATCTGTGTCACATGTTCGCCTGCGTTTCCAACTGCTCATATGACTGCGGTGTGAGACTGACTGATCTGAGAAGACCTGATCTTCTACAGTCCTCAGGGTGGGATATAGTTTCTCATCTAGTCCCTCACACCTCCACACACGTAAACACGCACATACACACTATCCAGTACGACATAGCTGCCCAGCATGGAGACAGAGATTTCCCATCAACACAGTCAGACCGCAAACAGTTATCCTGTCTCTCAGACTGAAGTAGTGGGCAGGAGAACATCACCTCGCTATTCAGCTCTCATCCTTGAGGCCCGGCCATGCGTGTCGAGTTTACAAGAAGTACAATGAGGAAGTGACAGCTCAGTTTAACACCACAAGAGCGAGACATTTGTAAAAGATTACAGATTACAGGAAACACCTGCTTTCCTCCCACATCTTGACCTTCTTCTGTTTCGGCTCTCCCCCGTCTTTCACTCACAAAAAAAACTGTTGTTGAGCGCACACACAGAGGAAACACGCAGACACAAATGAAGCAGATATTTGGCAGATGCTTTTGTCCGAAGGAAGTTACGATATCGATTTTTTTATGTGTCCCCTGAGAGTCGAACCCACAGCCTTGGTTCTTGGTACTACACACAACAGGAACTACAGGAACGCATACGTCATCACAGCTGCTAAGCCATTTTGAAAGAGAAACCAAACTGTTGCTCTTCTGAGATGCGTGGCTGCTCTTATTGTACCCAAACAGTGAACACGCAGGGTTATAACCTGTAATTTAATGGTGAACTTTGAGTTCGGTGATTAAATAATTGGTTGTTTGTTTTTTATAGAAGTATCTGTCGCAGCTGGCGGAGGAAAGTCTGTTGAACTTCCACACAGGAACGCCGAACACTGAATGAAGCTCACTGGAGACCAGGAATGCGACACTGCTGGTGCATACTGAAGTAGATGAAGTCATTTAGATCAACAGAGAGACCTAAAATGAAGAGGGAAAATGGAAGCATAGAAGAACTGGTATCAGCATAGAAGTGTGGAGAATATTAATGAAATAATTTGAATTTAGATCATTTTAAAGAAGAGATCATTTAGATCATTTTAAATTTAGGTCTATTGTTGTTTACTCGCCCTCATGTTGTTCCCAAACCAGAACTTATTTATTTTCTTTTTATGGAACGCTGTTATTTTGCAAAATGTGTACGCTGTTGTTTTACATAAAATGACAGTGAATGGAGACAGGGCTGTTGGGCTGTTTACCCAATAAATATTATAAATATTATATACTCTGCCCACTCATGCAAATAAGAACACGACAGGGTTTACAGATATACAGTGTGAAATCATAAAACCCAGGATTATTTATGTACCCAGTGTATGGTATGTAAAACAGATAATCCAGGATTAGTTTACCCAGGGTTAACAGTTTTGAGAGTGAAAACTCAAATGAGATTTGAGAGTCCTGGTGGCCGTTTTCACTTAATAATGGTTACGTTTCAGAAAGGACTTGAAATATAGCACATGAGTCATGTGGACTATTTTTTGTGGTACTTTTTTGTGGTCATTTTTAAAACCTGACAGTACCAGTCCCCATTTACTGTCATTGAACAGAGGTTTCAACATTCTGCAAAATAACGTTGTGGGTTCCTGAGGGGCTAGAAAAATAAAGCAAATTATTTTTTTGTTTTTTAACTGTTTTTTGAAGTACAAAAGTCAATATTTGTTTCCACTGTTGTCCGGCGAGGTATTTTAATTACACTGTGAACAATATGTCAGAATGTGAAAAGCACTGATAAGTGTTGTGTTTACATCATCTACATCTGCCTCATTCAGAAAAACTAGCCTGCATGTATGTTGAGGTATAAAGTTATCCTCAGGTTAATGAGTACATGCTTGTAAATATGTTGCTTCTAAAAGGGTGAGCTTTCCTGTAGCTCAGTGGTTAGCGCATGGCATTAACAACGCCAAGGTCATGGGTTCGATCCCAGGGATTGCACATACTCAGAATCAATGTATAGCATAATACAATGTAAGTCACTTTGGATAAAAGTGTCTGCCAAATATGTAAATGTAGAGTTGTTTTGCTTTTACTGTCTGTTGCTTTTTGTTGTCATGTTTTATTATTAACTGCAGGTCTGTTGAATCTGTTTTAGTGGCTAAAAATGGACATTTGCAAAGTGCCTTGTTTTAAAATGGCAAAAGTGCCTTTATTATCAAAATGCCTTAAAATGAGACACATAGAAGAAAAGCCATTTTGATGTACTTTGAGTTACACTATTTTTCTTCTGCTTTTTGTCGTCACTGTACACAGAACTCAGGCTTTAGGGATACTTGAACTGGACCATGTTTATTTATCTGATTTCAAAGTTATTTGTGTAAAAACAAAACTGAGTGTTATAATGCTAGTCGGGAGTGGTTATGAAAACGTATTTCTCTTCATTGTTTTATATTTGGTAACAACGGCATCCCCATTTATTAAAATATAAATTAAATGCTGTATAATTGCTGCAGGTTGCTTTGGTGCAAATTTTGGTGCAAAAACAGTGACTTCATGCGCAGCCATGCGTGAACTATTATGTAATGACATCGCTGCGCTTCCGGTGTTCACCGCCAGGCGGCGGAACGTAGCGGTCACCGAACTGCCCATCGAAAATACGAGAAAGCTGCTTCATCGCACCTTATTTCTCATTGGTCACTTTATCATCCTCCGCCGTTATTCTGACCAATCAGAGAGCTCGAAGGACAGCATAACCCATCGCGTTGCTGGGCAGAGGTCTCAAAATCACCAACAGCGCAGAGAGAGTGAGTGCAAACTTGGATTACGCTATAAAGCAGGTTAGTAGGACTTCGCTTGGCAGCTTTTAAAATAACCTTTGAATTGCGTTATATAACAATTTATTTCACGTGCTTCACAAACTGTAATAAGCGAACAGAAGAAGAAGATTCGTTTATCGCTCTGGCTTTGTTTATGTTTACGTTGTGCTCGTGCGTTTGCGCGTGCACCGTTCGCCGTGCATTAAACGCCTCCGTCATTTAAAACATAAACGTTATTATTATAATGAATACACAAATTAAACATTTTCTTTGCTAATACGTTTTGTTTGGCGGCTGCGGTGCTTTTCTCCGCACGGTGACGTGATCCATTCATTGCATCGGGCTTGTGTTGTGCACGAAACAAAATATGAATATGTTGCTTGCTGCTTTTCATTTTAGGTATAAGGACACATTACACAGGCTGTACAGCTTATTTTCCCGACCATGGCAACTGACTGCGAGGCATGGCTTTATGCAAACCCTGTTGGTGAGTTGATTTTTATAGCGATCTTTAATGTTTTTTCCTCCTCTTAACTGTTTCTGGGTCAGTGCTTTAGAAATGTTCTCCGTCTTTGGCGTGATAAGCGATAAGAAGCTGGCAAGGTTATGAGAATAGCATGTTTTACTTAAAAAGGCTGTTTTTTAAGAAAGTTTTAGTACAGTTAAGTACAGTTTTAGTATAATTGATAATTAGGCCTTATTAATCGATATAATCAATATTAATCAGTCAGTATCTTATGTATTTGGTTATTTTTGGTGCTTGACCGTCATTGTCATACAAATGTTGTTGTACAAAGAGCCACAAAGATTTTTCAATTTTTCCAAATATGCCTTTGAGAAAGTCTTACACATGGGGATATACAAATTTTGCCAAACACTGTCGCCATCCTTCTGCAGAAGCCGCTGATCTGATTGACTCATTCCCCTCTGGAGATGAGGATTCCACCTTCACTGGAAACGCCAACAATGAGATCAATGGAAACTGGATATCGGACCCCACCAGCAGTATCCATGAGGCCAGACTGAAGGCCAAGGCGAAGAGACGTTTAAGAAAGACTTCCTCCAAGGACTCTGGTCGGGGAGACTCCCTCAGTGATAATGGAGATGTGGTCCGGTCTGTGGTTCCTCCCACCAGCCCTAAAAGCAAACTGCTGACCAGGAAGTCGAGGTCGGGGAAAGGACGAGGTCTGCCAAAGAAAGGTATTAGTGCTGTGTATGAACTTGGGTTTCTGGAATGCACATAAATGCTAAATAATTTGGAACTCGGGGGTGTAGAATTGCAGCTGGCGGAAAGTTTATTTTTAGTCACAAGTCCTCAACTGACGGTCCTAAACCAATTACACAAACAGATGATCCTTTCTGTGCATGCTTTTTTTTGGCACACTTCACGAACACCAACAAATCTCCAAATTCACACACACACACGTATTCATAGCAGACACTCCCTCCAATTCATTCATTCTCTACTCGCATGCGTGCGCGCGCACACTGTTTTTGTCAGTGGTGGTCTGTTATTGAGGCTTATGCTGTGGAGTGCAACAGACCTGAAGTCATGCTGAAGGGTCAGGCTGCAGAAATGGCCTGCATTCGATGCGGCAAAGACAGATGGCTCTGCGTCTTACATGTGAGGCTTCTGCGCACGCTAACACGCTAACACAGTGGCCAGGCAGCAGAATACGACTCGCACGGAGTATTGTGTAACAGTCTTGGCTCACTTTGCGTCTTGACTATTAACGTTTATCTTCTGAGATGCAAGATTATGCAGATGGCGGAGAGATTTGTTGCGTTTTAGCAGAGATTATTGCATCGTGGTGCTGCAGATAACCGTTACACCTCCTCCCCCGTCCCAACGCCCCCCTGTTTGGGATAACTGGCACTGTCTCATTTTGACTCTTTGGTGTGGTGCAGTAAGCCCTGTACGCCACATTCCTGTTACATAACTGCTGCTTATGTCAGCCAGCAAGGCAGGGGTGGAGATCCTGTTGACCGATTTTGACTTCAAATGCGCCGTGATGAACGCAAATGCAAGATGCAATTATCTGTGCTTATAAATAGCACCCATAAAAAAGCCAGAGAAGTCTTCAAGAGTCTTTGAAAAACAACAGTCGACTCATACTGACTTCAAGTCACTTAGAAACGCTTGAATCTGAGATCTGACTTGGAAAAACAAATCCAGTGGGACTAAAAAAAATTTGAGACAGAGAATTTGAAAAGCAAATGCTGTGTTTTCAGCAGAGGAACCTTATAGCACAAAGCTTTGACGTATCCGGAGAGAGACAATTACGCAGATAACCGCTTCGATAAAAATCCTTTTTTTTGGACTGGAGACAAATGTGGACTAGTCGATTAAGCTGTTGATTAAAAATTGCATTATTCAATAAAAAATTCATCTTTCTGTCGATGTTTCTATTGTTTGATCTGTTTCGCAGTATGCGTCATGCTGAACTGTGCACGACGGCTGCTTTGTCTTTTTCCGGTTTTGATAATAAACCCCCCCAGTCGAACGACATTTCTCTGAACAGCGTTTGGTACTTGTGGTTAGCGTAGCGAGAGATGACGTCACCAGTGGTGAGTCAAATGGAGCACCAGTTTTTAGTTTCAGACAAGATGGTGCTATGTGGTTTACAGCAGGAAGAGTATGTACTTCCCCCGCTAAGCTGCAGCAGAAGCTTCTGCACTTTTGTTAGGCTTGATGATGATGATGATGATGATGTCACACATGATGTCACTTCCTCTAATACATGTTCTTCGAATTGTATTTCTGCATCTATAGGTGGAGCTGGAGGTAAAGGTGTGTGGGGGACGCCTGGGGTAGTTTACGATGATGACGAGGTTGATTTTAAAGATCCCAATTATGACGCAGACCAGGTACGAGCCGCTCGTAGCATTGACTTCTCATTTTAATGGTGACATCGGCTCAACTTGATGTTCCTCCAGGAGAACTGCGTGTATGAGACCGTCGTCCTCCCTCTGGATGAAGACGCCTTCGAGAAGACTCTCACTCCTATCGTTCAGGAGTACTTTGAACACGGAGATGCTAATGAAGTAGCGGTACGTTGTGTCGCTGAGCACATGTGTTAATTGTGTAAACTTGTAATTGGGCCCTTTGGTGTCTAAACAGTATCGCGCAAATCGGCTTCAACGTGCTTTTGTTTTTGTAAGCGAACAAACCTGAGGAACGCTGCGCTACAATTGGCTGTTCGCTGAGGACATCTCACTGTGTTCCTGCAGGAACTGCTCGCCGAGCTGAACTTGGGCGGCATGCGTGGCGACGTGCCCATGCTAGCCGTGTCGCTATCCCTGGAGGCCAAATCCAGTCACAGAGAGCTGACATCGCGACTGCTCAGGGAGCTCTGCGGCCGCGTGCTCGCGTGCTCCGACGTAGAGGCGTCCTTCCACAAACTGCTTAAAGAGCTACCAGACCTGGTGCTAGACACGCCAACGGCCCCACAGGTAACACGCTAGAACTAACAGACACAAAACGCGTAAGCAAATCAAAGGTTTAGTGAGATATAGAAACCAACACAAACTAGCAGGGGATAAGGACAAAATTTTGAAAAAATTTGAATATTTTACCTCATGAATTATGATATATTGATATATTATTCTATATTAATATTTTCATGCCATAAATGGAGACAAGAAATGTACGTAAAAGATCACAATCTTAAAGTTTTAAATAACAATACACTATATAATCGCAATTGTGTCTTGTCACATGACCCAGATGTCACATGACCCCGCTGCACTGAATGTTTACCTTGCTGAAGGTGACGTTGGCGGGTTGCGGCTAACAATGAAAACTCTGTGGTCTGCGTGCGGCGCGAGTCTGGTGGTGCAGAGCAGCCAGTCAGAAGGGACTTTCAGCTGTTTTCTTTGGCTTCATAGAAACCCCCAAGCTCATGCTTTTGTCTCACTGTGTGCAGACTGCTGGCTCAGCTTTGTACTGCAAACACACTCTCTCTGCTATACAAACACATTTTAACAGCTCCGTTCACTCTGTCACGCCATACGCGAGTGTTGTTACAGGGCAAACACAAAACTTGAACAAATAGCTGTAATCCTTAGGTGCTTGTTGTTGTGCCAAGATGAAGTGTATTACTGGATAAATGACTGTTTTTCTACAGCTGTCCGCAAGCTTTCTGTTTGCTGGAGAGAACGTAAAATTCCATTGGAATTTCAAAAATGTTTTATTGCTCCTTTCCAGAGTCACATTGAGGAACCTTGGGTTGGTTTCATATATCAAGTGACCTTTTGCTGGCTTTAGTAATTTCGGTGCCTTGTTTTGGATTTCCAAGCAACGCAATGAGCTCATGGGTCCTCATGTTTACCAGTTAACACAACAGCTGGAAGTGATGTCAGTGGAACGCTACCGGAATGAATGATTGCTACGGGAAATATTAAAATATCTAATGCATGTTTGTTTTTGTCTTTTGTTTTTGAAGCTGATTGGCCAGTTTATCGCCAGGGCAGTCGCGGACAACATCCTTCCTACAAGCTTTGTCGATGGCTACAAAGGACGAGTGGATTGTGAATACGCCAGGTATCGACTACATGTTCTCCCCGTCCATAACTACAAACAAAATGGTGACAAAACGTTGTTGTTTGTTTTATGTCCATCATTGTAATTCCCATAAAAGTATATTAAAGATCAGATGGGTTCTGATTGGCTGAGATTAAACACAGTCAAATCTGTATCTAAAAGTCATCCAATAGCACTTTGAGTTTTTCGATGTTTTTGTGGTCATCAGAGCCGCTCTGGATCGTGCAGCCGTGCTTCTGAGAATGAGTCGGTGGACGGGCCTCCGCATCGACAACCTCTGGGGCTCGGGCGGCGGCCAGAGGCCTGTCAATCAACTCATCAAAGAGGCAAGGACACGCCCCCTCCACCAGATACATTACAGAACAAAACCCTTTTGTCTTCCAAAGGGTGTTTAAGTTCAGCACGCGTATTCGGAATGTGTAACTGAGCAGTGTTTGTAAAGCATCGATGACAGATTGCGCAATTGTCGTTGTCGCAGGTTAATCTTTTGCTGAAGGAGTATCTGTTGTCAGGGGATACAGTGGAGGCCGAACGGTGTTTGAGAGAACTGGAAGTGCCACATTTTCATCACGAGTTTGTGTACGAGGTAATAGTGCCGACAATAAGACCCTTGTTTTTTTTTACTGTTGGTGAAGAACCTACAAAACCCACATTGCACGTTTTTCCTCATATCTGGCTTTTTTCCCCCAAACTTGTCAGGCTGTTGTCATGGTGCTGGAGTCTAAGGGCAACAAAACACTTCAAATGATCCTGCAGTTGCTGAAGTCTCTCTGCGCCTCCACGGTCATCACCGTGGACCAGTTGAGACGGGTATGGCGACACCCGCTGGTCATTAAAGTCATTGCGGTTTTAAACAAACCCACCCTGATCAGAGCGTCTTTTTCCGCAGGGGTTTGAAAGGGTTTACATGGACGTCGCAGATATCAGTATTGATGCGCCGTGTGCTTACTCGCTCCTGGAGCAGTTTGTGGAACGGAGCTTAAACGCCGGAGTCATCGATAAAAAACTCGGAGACCTCTGTCCTTGTCGGTGAGCCGAAAGAAACTGAAAATTACAAATCTGGTTCGGTTGTGTACCATCGTACGCATATCAATATACGTAGATTAACTGTTTATACTATTGCAGGGGCCGTAAGAGGTTTATCAGCGAAGGAGATGGTGGGCGCCTCAAACTTGAGAGCTACTGAGTTCAGAAGCCCCGCAAGTCAGTTCCGTGGCAGCTGCTCCATCCGGTCTTTAACTGGAGCTTTGTGTTTCTTTTAGTTGCTTGTATTTGTCAAGAAGTACTAAACTTTCCTTCTATAAGAATACAATGGGACTCAACGGCTAGGCACTTTTAAATGTAAAGGATCTCCTGATCCGGCTAACGTGACATGTATAAGCTAATCCTGAAAGTGCCGCACTTACAATGACGTTGTCATTCCGTGTTTCGTATTGCTGAGTTCACTGCCGCTCCTGTTCTCCAGTTAGCAGTGTTTGTAGAGGCTCGCAGATTTGTGTACACAGCTTTATAAATTTGGGGGGTGTACAAAGTTCTTTCGCCCGTCTGGGTTTATTTTTCCTTCACTTTCTGCTCGACCTTTCAAGGGTGTCTTTCAGACGGTTGAATGACGAGAGGCCAAACGGAGCAACGTCAAGCATCCAGGATCATTTCACAGAACGGTGTCAGGAACATTTATTTTTATATTTCAGCAGAGCGGTGGGTGTGAAATGCAGGCTGACGCGCTCTTTGTTTAAAATGGTGGACAAATAAATAAAAATGGTTTGTCATTACTGTATATCACCTTGGTATAATGGGAACGTTTTTGCCTTTTTATTAGGCTAAAACATGCTTCACATTAAGAAAAATGTCTTTTAAATATCTTAAAAATCTTTTAAATATTTTGAAATATTTGAAAATTCACTAACATTTTTAAATTTAACGCGATCATGTAATGACCTGCCTAATACCAATCTCAAATGATCAAAAATTGGTTACAGGTTGAATATCATCATTAACAATACCTGTAATATCCTTCATTTGAAGTAATTTGTATTTCGTTTCAGCGCTCATTTGCCGAACACATTTAGCACTTAGATGCAATCTCGTTATAGACAACTGAATATTTTTTAAAGATATTTATTATGACCGTAACAGAATGGAATGTGTTTATAAACTAGACACAAGAACAAAGCTCACATGCAGAACTATGATTTCATGCATTCTTTAGCTGCCAATTCTATATAATGTTATCAGAACAATTTTATATATATTTGCAATAGATTTCAGAATGTCCATGCGACAGGGCCTCAACAATTTCAATAACTTTGATAACCCGCTGGCTTCCGGGACAGAAACAATACTTTATCAGCTCTGACTGATATCACATGACACAAATTTAATATTATGTAAATATAATGTGCATAGATTATACATAATCTCATGCACGAATAAATATAAATAAATATGACATGTGGCTGTTACAATAACGTTCAGCTGAACATTTTATGTGACTGACTAGGTTAGTGATATGTGCTGATATTAGGTTGTAATGGAAGTGTATACTTCATCCCTTAATAGTGTGCCCTACTCAGTTATCTCAGACTGTTCCCTCAAAGCAAGTTCTTGTTGTTTAATGAGCTCCTGAGCTTCCTTCTGCATCTTCTCCAGTTTCTCCAGCGTCACAGACTTCAGAGGCAGAAGCTTGGGTTTGCATAGGACCATGGTGGGCACGTCCTCCATACAAAGCTGACCTGAACCAATGGTGTACAAATTCATCAATATAAACCAACATAAATTATGTTGATATTGATTTGATGAAACCACATACACTACATCTATACACACATGGACATAACATATAGAAGTGGGTGTAAGTTTGTGAGGATCAGCTATATAAAATCAAGTGCTGACGCTTATGGCTGGCCAGAGCTGTTTTTCAGCCTCTGTGTTTATCTATGAAGCTGTCATGTGACATGTCTGTATAAGGGTGAGAAACGCAAGTCAGGGCAAAACAAAACAACCCAGTCAAAACTTTATAACTGAAATACTCACCTTGTTTGGGTAGCACCTCTCTAAACACTGATTTGACTTCAGGCATTGTATTTCCTCTGTGTATCTGTTATTGTACTACAAAAACAGGTTCGTTAAGCAGCGAGACTTTTTGGTCTTTTTGTGTAAATCTTTTAAAACAAATTTAGATCTTAAAAAATGTTCGGATTAGGTTTCTGATCCCAAAAAACAAAAAAAAGAGTTTTTTTTCTCTCTTATAATGTACTATTGCAGTAAATTATATTACGTCATAAGTACAGTAATTACTGTCACCAAATAAAAATGTGATACTTTAAATAAATCAACAGATTAAAATTCAATAACCACATATCACAATAATTGTAATAATCGTTATACAATATTATACATCTTCGTGGTACATATATCTTCAGGATTCTTATTCTATATTCTTGACATATTCCATATACATATTCTATATTCTTGTTTCGTTAAGATGCGCTTGTTTACAGTATCAAGAGCATGATATATTTGGCTTTGTATTAACTGGATGAATAGCGGCATGCAAAAAGACTAAACCTTGTTTCTAATAAATGACTATACATGGAAATAATACGCTGTGAATATTTTGTAAAGCACGACATACAACTTTTAAAGGATTTACCGTTGATCTCATCAGCTGGCGTTATGTAAACTTCCGCTCCAGCTTCTTCTACCTGCGTCACTCTCGCGAGACAGACGAACCGCTGCTGCCGCCTCGCGCCACTGAGGTGCTATCCATCGTAAATTGTTTTAAAGCAGAGGAAGCGGTAATAAAATATAGACAGACATTTAGACTTTCTCTGTAAATATCTGTTTTGCAATAAGTACAGACGTTAGAAATACGCGAGGCCTTTAAATCCTGTAAAATGTTTGCAGTGGATTTTCGTTTTATTCTTCATTTTACAAACCGTTCTCCGGAATAAAATCTACAGTATATATATGTATACACAGTATAAGTAATAATGTACATTTATTTTGTGACTGTTATATTTTATTATTCTTTGATAATATATGCTTCGTCTTATTTTTTCTTGAGATTTTGCGTTTGCAGATTTGTGTTGTAAAGATGATTTTTTCCTTCATATAAAATAATTTTGTCCCACCATTACTGGTTTAAATCGTCATCTTTAATGACAATCAGCACCCTCACTGCTTTTTATCATTCATTCAGACAATTTCCACATTGTTATTATTACTGAGTAATTATTGTGTGACATTCATCATAGCAAGCCGCATGCAGAAACAAATGCATTCTGTAATCAGTTCGTTCAATAGGTTGTATTATGTATGTCCTTCGACACGCCACTTATCCAGGTCAATTTATTGCGTCTGGATTTATTGCAATGCTTTAAAAACAAAAATAAAAGGGAGCTCCAGAAGTCTCGTGACGCGTTTGTACTGCGTGCGTGTGACGCGCGTCGGGGAGGGGAGCGCGAGCTGCAGCAGCACTGCTGGAAAGGAGGAGGAAACAAGGATGGCGGAGTCACACCTCTGAAGGTAAAGCACTTTCACCGCTGTACGCGGATCCGGATCTCGCTTCCGCGGCTCGGGGTTTATATTCGGCCTGATGAACGCTCGCGTTTGGCGGTCAAGCGCGATCGACGCGGCGCTGTCTGCGTTCAGGGGCATTCAATACACTCTTTTGTTCAGTCCCGGAATGGCCGCTGCTCTGTGTGTTTGTGTGCGTGTAGAATGTGTTTTCTTTTTTATATGTTACATAGCATTGCAGAAAAAGAACAAGGAGAGAAAAATAAACGAATAAATAAAAAATACAGTAAATACAGTGCTTGCAGAATGCGTCTGTGCGTCACCCGGCAGTAAACAATAGACTGATTTTGTCCCAAAATGGTCATATAGACCAGACTCAACATCGCGTTATTGGCGTGACTGTTTACAGTATTCCCAGCGCGTACTGCATATTAGAATCTAAATATTTATTGCCTAAAAATACATCGGAATCAAAACGAAACGAAGCAAGAAAGGGACAAGCTAGGTAAAATAACAACTAATACACCTTTATCAGCGTCAGTTCAACAGACTGAAGAGCACGACTGCTGCTGCGCGCTCACGCGTACGCAGGCGCGCGCTCACGCACGCACTCGCTGCGGATTGAGTTCTTCCCGCTTTGAGCTCGAGCTGCTACGAGTGCAGTTAGCCGGATGACAGTTTGGTTTACCACACAGGCCCGCCTGACAAGAAGAGCCGCCGTTCACGATTTTAACTGCAGGTATTTCATATCTTATCTTCGTGACAGATCCGCTTGTATCAAAACATACGCGTTGGGTGAGAGGTGCGAAGTGACATTTTTGTTTTGTCTTGTTTTTGTGTCGATCTCGCGCTGGGCTAATGCTGTTAGCCTGTTAGCCCCAGCTGAGGGGTGGCTAATGCGATCCTACAGATTTCCATAGTCAGCGTTCAAATGCAAATTTTCAGTGTGTTATACAGTCGCGCATCACGACGAAGGCCAGAGGGCTTTAATTTTTTCAAAAATGTCGTGCCAGCTGATATTCGTGACAGGTTTGGGGTTTATGTGGTTTACCAGGAAGGAATTGTTAGCTGCTTAGTGCAAAACACGCCTTGCACCCATAGCCGTTTCACACATCAGATAAAGCTGCTTTTCAGATTCCTTCTGCTTTTAATGGATTGATTGCACATTTACATTTAGTCATGAATGTGGATGTGCTGTCGTTTAATAGTCTCCTTCAGTTGTCATTATAACATATGAAATACGTTGATGTCGTTGTATGTGTATTTACGTTCATATTTGACGCCCTTGCATACGTAGAACGTACACCCTGATTTTTACATTGTAAATGATTGCCTTTGTTTGTCTCAAACAACACTGTTGTTTTGTTGTCTTTGTGCCGTCAGTTCTTGTGGTTAATATAGGCGGTGTCGGATTCTTGAGTAAAGATGAGGCAACGTTCTTAAACTGGGTTCTTAAACTTCTTAAATTTGTAAGGTATTTGTTTTTTGTCCACCTCTAGCCTATACAGAAAGATTTCTGTGCTTTTGTTTGCTTCTTTGGTAATGCCAATGTTCCAGTGTTGTGTTAAAATGTGTCATTCTTCAAACAAAGGGAAAGAATTCAAATGCATCTAATTTCAGAATCTGTTTGCAAAAACACCAGATGCATCATCTTTACAGCTGATGTTAAGACGCAAGAAGCGTTGCATTTATTTTTTGCAAGATTAGGAGAGAGTGGTGCAGGGTGACCCCTGTCTTACAGTGCTGTTCAACAGTTTTCGCCCACCACTCAAATCCACAGCTGAATCAGTTTTCTGCATTTAACGGTCCTGTTTTATTTCCTGTGCGTTTCATTTCTCTAATTAGATATGAACTTAAAATTTGATCTACAGTGACATACAGTATTTTAAATCTATATTATTTTGTGTGTTAAATTGTTTTACATGCTTCAGGGAAATATACCATAGAGACGATACAATGATACTTCAGTACTTGTGCTACCTGTCTGGTGATGACAAATTGAACAGATTCTTGTTCTGCTTCTAACAGGTCTGATTAACGATTCCTTTAACTGTTTAAAAAATAGAATTTACTGCCCTTAGCAACTCTGTGTTGGATACACATTTCAAACAGTTATACAAACCAGACACAGGCATTTTTACGCCTGGAGAATGTAAACTAAAAACGAATGTGTCAAGAGCTGTATTCCATTCAGTTGCGCTCCATCTACCTGTTTTGTAACACAAGAACGTGACCTGCATGGTCCTTCTAGTTCTTTCAATAGTGTGCTTTTTGCTAGCCTGAACCAAAAGTCAATATGTACAGTGTTGTCCCAAAATGCAGATCAGCCCCTAAGTTGACGCTGAAAATGTTGCTGCAACCAAACACAAAATTAGAAGCAAGACCCTTACGGACAGGTTTGTGTCTAGTTGTTAATGCATTGTGATTGTGTTGTTAATGCATTGTGAATTTCTGTTAAAACGGGGGTCACCCACCGTTGCCAATATTCCAGAAGCCAGTATCGTCAGCTCTCTTTTTCTGTACGTGCGTAGAGGTGGGCCGGATTTTGCACGCGTTTAAGTGATGTGCTGTTTGGTTGGAGGACATGGAGGACACGTGCAGGACATGTTCTGTGAAACCAGCGGTCTTGTTTAGAAGATGTTTAAACAAGTGCCGTTTCTGTGAAATATCGCAGCTTCTGGATTTGTGAGGAGCTTATTTAAAGCTGCAAGTTGTGCCGGGCTTTCCCGCATCTAATTTAAAAGCGATCACAACATCTAAAGTTGACAGTGGAGAGACACGGGCCTTTATATCATGCTATTATGCCGTAGTACAGTACTGTAACCAGCGAGCAGCATTTTTAACATAAAGTGACCTGTTTGCAATGCAATACAATTCTTTTTGCTTGACTGCCTGTGAAGATATAGGTCAGCAGAAACGGTGATTTCCACCAATGCTATTGATGTGGTTTGTTATACTCTGGTCTCTGCTTATCTTAAGCTATAAGCAAGAATAGTTGGTGAAAGGTCATAGAAGTTTAAGGTGATTTTTTTTTGTCTTTGCATTCATTGTTACTATAGCAACTTATGTAGATACACCCGATGTCAATATTGATTTTAGGATCCACAACTTGGATCACTTGAATGACAGTGTGGACAGTTAGTCCTAAAGATCAGACTTCTAAATCAGTTTAGCTTTGTGTGCAGTGTGAACGAAGCTATAGATATTTGGGGTGGGTTTTTATGATTTTGCCCAGGAAACTACCCACAATTCTCTAGCATCATGATACATTGTATAAAATTATATAGTAGTAATACTTATATCAATATTGTATTTAATATTGCCTCATTAGTGTTATTGTTAAGAAGCTGGATTAGCCACAAATGTCTTCTTACCTGCGGAAAGCATTAGCTTTGAAGAGCGCTCCCAAAAATAATTCCCTACAGCATGAACCTTTACGCAGCTCTGATCTGGACTGGGACTAGGCTTGCGCACACAGAACACCTATACTGTGTGCTTAGACCATTTCATACGTTTTTGAATTTTACTATACAGTACAAAACAACACATGCTTGTGGTAAGATAGCATCTCACAGAGAGCTAAGGCCGTTACTGATTTAGTAGTGCATTCACGCACGTATAGGGAACCTAATCTTTAACAATCTACAGTTGTGGCTATTGAAAAGTCTAACAGTGGGATTGATTGGTGACTGTTGTTGTTTAAACTCTGTTGGGCAGGTCAGGTAATAGCGAAATTGTAACAGCTGCTCTTTACAGCTTCTATACAAGATGACAAGAGTAGCGGATGAAAATCCAGTGTAGATTACTGTAAATTTTATGATGGGCACACACCAAGCACATTGTGGCTTAACCACAATGGCAGCACTTAGTAATGACTAATACTCGGTAGCATCTGTACTGTATCCGTACTAAAGAAAGACAGGAACATTAGATATATTTAGCATTGAGTTGGTTCCAAAGTACACGCTACTTTTGACTTCCCTACTTGCCAAACCCTTGCAACGCCCTAAATACATCATTTGTTGCTATTTGATGATTACTGACAAAAGACAGCCTCACAGAAACCTCCAGTAAGGGATCATCAGATTGACTGCAACAGTAGATTTGAGATTTAATTGACCCAAATGGCTGCCCATTAAGAGACAAAGTGATGCTTTCTCGAAAGTGGTTGTGGGGTAGATGTACAGGAAATAGCTGAATGTTGGTTGCCAGTATTGGCACAGTTAGAAAAGCTCTTCAGTACATTTTTCACATCCTAAAATTGAATGATAATTTTGTCTGTTGCCCTTTCACTCTGCGTAACATAGATATCTGATTGTTCATTTCTTACAGTGTCGAGATCTGATCTTGTCTATCCACACAGAGAGTGAAACTAAACTGTTTTTTGTTTGTTGGATTGTTCAACAGCCAAAGGATATGAATCCTGGTGACCTGTCTGTGTACAACAGCTCCAGCCCAGCTGAGGGAAAGAGTGCAGTTCAAACAAGCATGAGGCTGCTGGCCTCCACGCCACACCGACAACAGCAAACACGCGTCACCCCCATGGAGTTTTAACCCCTGCAGGAGTACAGACTGTCTCAGCTCACCAACACTAGTGAATATACACATGGTATGTATGAGGACAGACAGATATAACAGCCTCTCCCATTTGATTCAACGTCTGAGTTGCCCCTGAAAACAAACAAACAAACAAAATAGTACACACAGAGAGAGAGAGAGAGAGAGAGAGAGAGACTGAGGGTCCCATGTGCCATTGGGTCGAGGGCTTTCGCCATGAGCAGTACTGTGGGCAGAGATAAAGACTCTAAGGAGAGGGAACCCAAAGCTGAAGGAAAATCCAAAACCAAAGGGAAAGATGCCAAAGACGGGAAGAAGGACACGAGCGGGGCATCGCCCGCCGTGGCCTTCACTTTGGACAGCACGATAAAGCGGCCCAACCCACCGCCCAGCACCCGCAAAAAATCCAGCAATGCGGACGTCAACAAAGAGCTGAACAAGTGCCGCGAGGAGAACTCGATGCGCCTGGACCTGTCCAAGAGATCCATCCATCTGTTGCCCTCCTCCATCAAGGAGCTGACCCAGCTGACCGAGCTCTACCTGTACAGCAACAAGCTGCAGAGCCTTCCACCGGAGGTGGGCTGCCTGTCGGGACTGGTGACGCTGGCCCTCAGCGAGAACTCTCTCACCAGCCTGCCCGACTCTCTGGACAACCTGAAGAAGTTGCGAATGCTCGACCTGCGGCACAACAAACTGCGGGAGATTCCCGCCGTGGTTTACCGCGTCACCTCCCTCACCACGCTGTACCTGCGCTTTAACCGCATCACCACCGTGGAGAAGGACATCAAGAACCTCTCCAAGCTCACCATGCTCAGCATCCGAGAGAACAAGATCAAACAGCTGCCCGCAGAGATCGGTGAGTGACCTAAAATCTTGAT
>JAZGTJ010000073.1:0-111328 GCA_036877575.1 Botia almorhae
CCTGATCTGAGAACCTTAGAATTAATAAAACTGAGAATAAACTTTCTAAAACTTATCCACTTGTGTTTGTCTGTTTTTGGGTCCAGTACTAATAGCCTGACAGCCTTTTGTTTTCTACAGAAGAAAGTTGTGGAAGTTTGGGAAAAAACGTGAAGGTGAGGCATGAAACCACCTACTCCACTATGATTTCTCCAAACTACAGAAAATGAAAGATAATAGAAAAGAATAAAACAACATTTGAGGCCAGCATGAAAACAGCGACAGTAGGAAGGGGAATTGTATGGTTGTGAGATACCCACCGATGCCTGTGGTGAAGTCAGAAAGGAGCAGTTTTGAGATGGCAAGTGATGAAAAAGATACCTGTGACCCTTACAGACTATAAAGGTAGGAAAGAAATGGTTCTTTTAAGGACCACTGATTTAAAGGGTCTTTGGGGAACCAAAAATTGTTCTTCTCACATCTCTGTGAAGAACCCTTTATACCACCTTTTGTTTTTTAGAGTATAGAGCTACTAAAGAGAAGCTCTATGCATTTTATCCACTTATCCATTCCAGATTATATATCTTCATATGTGCAGTGTTTGTTACTGAGACACATTGCAGAAATGTTTGAGCCACGTCATAAAATAGTCAATGAAACGTTCATAAACAATGAAGTACACATTTTCCACATTGTAAGAGCACTGGGCTCAAGTTTCAATGCCATTGAGAAAAATAAAGCACAGCAGAAACTTCACAGTTGTTTGTTTTTTCGTGTCCAATTATTAGATTTGTGAACAGAAACTGATTTATGTGCCATGTCAATTTTGCTTTTAATCCATTGTTGGGTCAGGCTTAAGTGAATTTGTGTGTGCTGGAATGTATTTGCAGGCTGATGGGCTGAAAGGACAGCCCAAATGGCACGAATATGACACCTAATATGTTTCTGCCTAGCGCCCTGGGTGAATGATTGATCGAAAAGTCCACAAAACATTCTCAGGCTTTGTACTGGCTTAATTGTGCCTTGTAGCAATACATACCATTTCCAATCTACGCACACACATACTTCATGCTAGCTTATCTTTGTAGATTCATGCACGTGTGAGTTTTGTGTTCGCGTGAATAAATATGTACTGTAAATGCAATCGCATACTGCCACCTACTGGGATCATAAAGATCATTACATTTTAATTATGGCATAAATTTCACAGATAAGCAGCAAGCATGAATACAGTATCTTTACAATTTGTACATGTCTTAAATACTATGGTACCCCGTAACCTTTTATTCGTGCAAAAATGTTGCAAGGGTTGTGTTTTCTTGGGCATGAGTGATTTTTAGTGTATTGCTATGTAATTTGTCTTGGACGGTTGCCTACTCTGCCTTTAAATTCGGAGTTAGGATCTGACAAGTTCAATGTTCTTAATGGATTCCTAATTAAAATCACCATGGTAACTTAACAGATAAAATTCATATCTAAGGTCCCTGGTCTTCAGAAATGGCTCAGACATTTTTCGCTGTAAAGGTTGTTTTCTATCTGTATTATTGTCTGCCAGGTGAGAAACTTACTTAGGTTAGGTTGTTTAAAAAAGTAAAGATGTGAGGATAATCTATGGCTGTAGCACAAACAGTGCAGGACACATCAACAAGCTAACAAGCTTAACTAATGATGCCTCGGGCAATCATGTCATTAGTGGTGCTTGTTAAGCACTTATGGATAAAATCCTGCAGCAGAATTGTATTCTCATACTCCTCTGTTGTGATTATAATGTAAGTACTTGTTCTGTAAAACGGTAGTTGTTGGCAGTCAAATGGAGAATTTGGGGCTGGTTCCAATAATTATGTGTGTAGGGCCTCAATAATTACATGCTGTGTACAACACTAAGAAAATGACTGGAAAACACTACAAGAACATCAACCAGAGAGATATAATTATTCACGTCTCAAATCTGCTTTTGTTTCTTGAGGCCTTAGACCCGCCTTCCTCAACTCAGCTAAAATCTGATTGTTTTGCATCATTGATTGACAGTTTTTCTTTTAATAAAAGTTCTGTAGTGACTCCAAATGGAAAGGAATGTTTGACATGCCAACGTTGTGTGATGTATTGACTATGCTGTAGTTCCCTTTTTTGGTAATTCCTCTGGGGCAGAATGGTTCTTCCTCTTTAGAAGAATTTAATATGAATTGCTCTGGGGTTAAGCTTGAATCTCTGCACAGTGTATGTTACAATACTAATAAAGACCAGTATCAATCTTAGCAGTGTCATTTCAAACTGTATATGTGGCCAGCTGGAAGTTTTTCTCATAACATTGCACATAATATTTTCCCCTGACTTGAGACCATTATTCATAACCATCTATGGTGCATTTTCTAGACATCTAAAGCAGCTTTATTGGACCAAAATGAAAAGGTTTAGGTATTAAAAACACTACAATTTCCAATTATGCTGATGAAACTACCAGATCTGTTTAAATTAGCATAAGTATGTATGCTGTGTACAGTATGTTAATTTCTGAAATATTTTACCTGGAATACCTGGAAGACTTGAATGAAAAGACTGGAAGACTGGAAATTTGTAGTATACAGCAAAGCACTGTGGTATATATTGTTAAGCACTTGACTTAACCTTACATTTACAGTGTGATGATGAATCAGAAGAAATTTTGTTCTAGCACAATTATAACACAATAGCACAATTTTCAGCATCTTGTTTTCAGTACAGTACAGCCTATCCCAAACATAGCACCAACTCCTTTTTCTTTAAAAAAAGTGAATAGTGTTTGCCTGTATACAGCACGCCACCATGATGTTAAGGGCGATTGCTATAGCACCCCTGTGCAGTTACAAGAGTTTTCTGACCGGATACTATAGTAGGTGGTTTCCTATTGGCCCAAGTCAAAAGAATCTCAAAGAATTCCTCAAATCTCTGATATTATTGGCCCTAGATATGACTTGGGTCCATGGATGTAAGTCAAAGGTTTTCACCAAGTAATACAACATCCAATCACTTACAACAGTAATAACAGATATAAATGTGAGATGTGTGTGGCAAATGTGAGGTGTGTCAATGTGTCAGTTTTATATTTGGTATTTTTAGCATAAATAATGCGGGACGAGTTACATGCTGAAGTTTATGTTTGTATGTAATGTATGTTTTGTTTGTTTGATTAAAGCCAAAGATTCTTTGGAGGAGCAAATTGGTGGATGATGGAAGGGAAAGATGGATGAGGTAAGGTAAGAAGCGACAGACGCTGTAAGTATGGGGTGGTCGGGACCACAGAGCACGAGTAATGATGGCAGATGTATTTCTGCAGATGTCTTCATTCCTGCTGCTCCTGATTTGCTCCACACACACTAAAGATTGATTGAAATCTGTAATCTGGATGGACTCTCACTGGGGTGTGTGGCTAATGGCTGCCTGAGCCCTGTTATATCCCAGCTGCTTCACACACACACACATTTTCTTATCTATCTAAATGGGGACATAGACTTCTATTGTTTTATACACAGCTAGTTATAACAACATAACCCACATTGTAACCTATTGACTATTTCTTTATTTTACAAAGTTTACAAATTTGGTTAAGTAAACACATACACATATGTTGGACTTTAGTACACTGTAAGTGCACATACTGAAAAATAAAGTGCAACCCTTTTTAAAAAAATGTATTATTTGTACCAAATTAACACTATATTTTTGTGGGCATGTCATAGAATTTCCATGATACTCTGATACACAGACACACGCACTGTGACAGCAGACAGCAGTGAGACTGCAGTGTTGGCGGGGGGTCACTAACATTTCCCCCAAGAGTCATAAAATCTGATTAGAGTTAAAACAGTCGGTTCAGCCCCCCGCCTCACCAGCTGTCCTGCCACACACGAGCGTCTGTCAACTGTGAAATGAAGTTTGAGTTGAGTTGGAAGGGAACGGTCAGAGAAGAGAGAAAGGAGAAAAGACTAGACATACAGAGACCAAACGCACTTGACCTTATCCTCCCACTTGTATCAGTGGCACACATGGGGCGCAGGCACAGGGACGCCCATCTAACCCCCTCAGAGAGAAACACTTTTCCTCTAACCACCTCAATTAACCTTGATTTCTCTTCATAACCACAGGGTCTCAGGGTCACGCTTTCTACTGTACGTTAAATTGCATCCCCAGGAGGGAAGATTTCCACGCTATCACTGTAAATGAGCGATGGACAAGCCCGCCGTTCAGAGCTTGTGTTACATGCTCTTTTGTTTTATACCTTCTGCTCAGGCCATGGGCAGATGGGTAATATTCTGTTTGTTTGAAAATTTTGTTTTATTAATGGTTTCTTAATATTTCAGATGTACAAATCTGAATTTTGTACAAAATCTAAGATCTTGATTACATTCATATATGTTTTATATACATATATACATATCATTTGCTGCATACACTCAGGCTGCCACAATCTCCTCTTTCGAAACAGGAAATGACAGAAATTTGCTTACATTGGATTACTGACTGTTTATAATATTTGTTTTTAAATTTTTGGTAATCCCAAAACTTCATTTGTTTTCATGTGTATTTCAGATTTATAGTTGCCTATTAGTACACTATTACAAAATACAGATGTTAAAAGGCTGTCGTCAAAACGAAAAATCTTTGCTAGACTAGACTAGACCAGAGAAGACTGGACTGGACTGGACTGGACTGGACAAGACTACACTAAACTAGATTAAACTCATATTTGAAATGACATCAGTCAACAACAACCCAACAGGACAGCAAACACAAGGATTTTAAAGAGGGAAGAAAACAAATAATAAGCTACTGAGGCAGTTGTGGTGCATGAAGCAATAACTGAATAATTAACAAAATAACAAGGGGGTGGGGTCAAGACAAAAGACATTAGAGCACATGGCACACATTGAGCAAACAAAGGCCATTTCCAACACAGAATATATGACACACAGTGCACAACTGTAAAGCCTGATACCATGAGCGAGAACCAAGAGTTTAAGTGTCTTGGGATAGAGATGCCAAGTGCTGAACATATTTGTGAACATAAGAATATAACACATGGAGCACAAGAGTCAAGATTTCAACAACTTGGTAAACAATGCCAACCTAGAAATGGTGCAATACAGACTCCATGCTTCAACATAAAACCCAACAATACTGACAGCACATTGCACACATTGCACAGAAGAAATAGAAACAGACTAAGTGCTCACAACCACACAAGACCCAGAGAATGAGGGAACATCCTGACCCTAGGGACAAGATCCAATACAAGACTAAGAGTCAGGATACAAACATCATATTCTGACACAAAACACAGGATTCTCACAATCCTGTCACAGGAAATTAGACACAGGACCTACAAGGCTGCTATGCAGTACAGCAGCATTTGATATATATCCTGATTAGTTAGATACATAGCCAGACAAGCTTATCAGAGAAATGGCATTACTAACATTACCTAAAACATCTAGTCATAGTTTATTAAAAATTAATCGCTGGTGTGTCACCGGCTGCCATGTTTCTATTTGAACACAGAAATACGAGCCCAGTTTATCACCTCTGATTACCACACAAAAAGCAAACAATTCATGTTGATAACCACCTGTAAGACCACCTTTCAATTTAAACCCCAGTACAAGCAGAGGACCAGCTGCTGATTTTATAACTCATTGGAAAAAGAAGTTTTATAAGGGCATGTTGCGTCCTAATGGGTAACTTGTAGATAATAAAACACATCATGCTGGCTAATCATGGTGTCTCAGTGGAGCTTAAAAATCTTTATCAATGCTTGTTCTTAATTAGACTTTAATCTCACTAAAGCAACCTCAGTGGAGCAATAATGAGATTACATGAGGAAATGTTGAGAGCTTTATGTGTGTTATAGGAGCACAAAGGAAAAGGTTTGATTTGGACTAATGGAGAAATAGAGAAAGTAAGAGCAGAGAATAAGAAAGAGCCACTGGGAGATTGAGTGTGGCTTAAAACAACAACATTTGATAACAAATGTCACATGTGTGTGCGTGTATAGCCCAAGATGATTTGGAAATATACCAGTGAAAGCCATGATCAGATTATTTAGTCTTTATTGAAGCCCACGTGACCATGAAGGTCTCAAAACTCTGCGCAATAACCCCGCTATGGCAGCCATGCCCGAAGACATGAACGATCATTTCGTGATAGATTGAGAGGAAATAGCGAGGAAAATAAATGAATTCTTTTCTCTTGAGTTAACAGAGCGAAAAGCAATGACATATGTTGAAAAATGGCAGGTAAACTTTGTGTTACCTGTTTGCTAGGTTTCAAAGCTTAATTTGGTTTATTTTTAAAAATGGGTATATTGGCAGTTATTTGACAGGACAGTGTGGGAGAGATGGGGAATGGGTTCAAGAAAATCAGATAATGTGAGGCATTATGGACCAGTGCTTTTCAACCGTAACCTGCAGCGCCCTCTGTAGGCCTGGGACACAATAGACAATTTTCAAATCTTAACCAATTTTAAAACTGTGGGATACTATGGACATAAAGAGAGTTTCAATTGATTTTTAACATTAGAATCCTCAAAAAAAAAAAACGGCTAATTGTAGTAAGGATTTCACAATGACAATTCCACAGACTTGAGATCTCCCAGAAACTCACATGATCAATAATGACTTCAGAAGAGAAAAGATAACTCTTGCATGACACATTATAAAGACACTTGTACTGTTGTCATTGTTGTTTAAGTTGATCTTGTTTCTCAATGCTCCACTATCATGACACGTTTGTATATAAGCATGCAACATGTAATTGGTAAAGCTTGCTCATCCTCATTAGCTATCCTGTCAGGAAAATATAAAAAATGTTTGGGACCAGGGAGGCTCTAGGACAGGGCTGAGAAGCACTAGACTATTAAATATATTTGATTAGTTCTTTGATTGTGTGTATGTCTTTGTTTTATTAATCTTATTGCATTTAAGTCTGTTATTTTACACTCACCTGTCCTTTTCCCCAAAATGTGTTTTGGTTAATTCATATTAGGATTGTACTATGGAAGAAAAAGCAACAATTTCAAGTATTTACTGTTATGACTGAACTTGATCTCAATCAATTTGAAAGAGAATTATTTGTGTGAATTATGTGGGTTTCTAGAAGAAATAAACCTTTTTTGCCACTAGATGGCGAATATTCACTGCAATACATTTTAAAGGCTGTATGCGCTGGCTTTTTCTAATCGCTTCATACGCAGTGTTTCAACACAATTCATAAGATCGCTTTCAGTGGTCAGTTACAGACTAGATACAAAGTTTTTATGCCATATCTGATCATTGTAAAGAAACAAAATTTGTATGTGACATCTATTTGTTTGTTTTTAAACTTTCATGTATTACCACAAACACACAATACTTTGCCTTAAATGGGCACATGTTTATGTTGATGAACCCTCATGCCAGCTAACCATGACACTGCATGTTCACACTACATTCCTTTGGCAGGAATGCTGGTTCTTCTTACACTGTGTTCCACAGGGTAAATTTTCATTGTATGATCATTGTGTATGTGAGTATTTTAGGATGATCCAATTACTGGTCCTTTAATTTCAAGTTACAGCACAGACAAATTTGCTGAACACAATGAGAAATGAAAATGAATAAAAAGGTTTTGTTTCTTATTAATACGGGAGACTGGGGCTAGTTGTCATATGTTTTATTCCAATGAATATTTCTCAGAGCAGGTTTATTTTTTAAAGTCAATGCCCATGAATAGACATACCTACAAATCCTGGCTACAGCATGGCTGTTGAATATTTCCCGCACAGTTATGGGGTAATATGTCATACTGGAATCAGCCATTAGTCACTGTAGGCTTTTCAGCTCAATTTAACTAAGCAATTCCCCGCTAGAAATTTTACGTTCCCAGAACGTTCTCAGAATGTCCTGCTGGTGTTAAGGACATTGCCTAGTAACGTTCTCAGAATGTTCTAAGAAGGTCATGATGTGGAGTTCTTTAAAGGGTTGGGGGAGGTTATTTGGGGGACCTTCACAGAACATTCAGGACGTTCTCAGAACAGTTAGGGGACCATACTTTATTAGGAAATTGGACGTTCCCACAACATTCTCAGAATGTCCCCACTGGTGTTAAGGTTGTCTAGTAATGTTCCCAGAACATACTAAGAAGGTCATGATGTGGAGTTTTTTGGGGAATGGGTTGGGGAAGGTTTTTAGGGGACCTTCACAACATTCATGATTTTCTTGGAACGTTTAGGGGACCATATTTTACTGGGAAAGTTGACGTTCCCACAACGTCCTCAGAACGTCCACACTGGTTTTAAGGACGTCACCTGGTAACGTTCCCAGAATGTTCTGAGAAGGACGATGTGGAGTTTTTTTAAGTGTTGGGCAACGTTATTTGGGGGACCTTTAAAGAACATCCAGGATGTTCTCAGGACTTTTAGGGGCCACTACTATAGGATATATTCCCTATAGGTATCTACACTACATTCCCATAATGTTTTTAAAACCTTCAGGGTACCAACCTAGAATGTTATTTTCTGGTCCTATTTAGGTCCTTCCATCACATTTACTGAATGTTTTCAGAACCTTTATTAACATTACAGAAACTTTAGGAGATCAAACTACAATGTTACTGCAGCACTTCTTTCACACTGGTACTTTGTCTGCAGAACCTAATCAGGCATTAGAATAACCAATATAGAACGTCCTCCTAAAGTCATGTAGGGAACGTTATTACATGACTAAAAGAGAACCATGTGAGAACATTCTGTTAACGTCCAAAATGTCCCAAAACAACCAAATTGGAACGTCCCCCTAAAGTCGTATAACATTGAGCACAAGCACTTTTGTAACCAAAAGAGGACGTTTTAGGAACGTCTCTAATGTTCTGTCAAGGTTCGGGACATTCGTCACCTTTAGAGAACCTTTAGGGAACGTTGTGCAAGGTTGCGAGAATGCCCCTCCTACGTGGGTTACACATAAAAATATTAATGAAACAGCAGAACAGTAACATACACATACATAACATACAAAAAAGACAAACCTTTGTTTTGGCCAATAAAATAATTAATGAATTGTCTAATTTAACATCTAAAACATCACAATGTGTTCAAACCTGACATTTAGATCTTAGCAAGATAAAGTCCTTGTGACCTGAATTTATTTTGTCTTGTGGAGCCCTATATTATTATTTTTAATAATAATTAGGTAGAAAATGTAACACATAATACTATTATAATAGTATAGTATAGTATAGTATAGTATACAGTATACAGTATACAGTATACAGTATACAGTATACAGTATATAGTAATAGTATATACTATAATAATATAATTGATAAAAATCATACTCGTAGTATTTGTTGGCAGGCTTAAACATTTGTGACGCAAGCAGGTATGCAGGTTGCATTACACCGCAGTGGAAACCGTAGCACGTGCACCACATCCGCTTCATATATGACGTTCCCCTGAAAGGACGTGACTTCTACCACGGGACTCGAGGCCACGCCCATCTCATTCATATTCAATTCACGGCTGTAGCTGAGCGTTTTATAAGTCGCCCAGCCCATTCCTCGCAACACTGGTGCGGAGTAACGTCAACGCGAATACAATCCAACCGAGCCCACACTGAATTTACTGTAATATAACAACTATCTGCAGGTGAGATAATACTACTGTGTTTTGACTAGATAATATAAAACGCTTTAAATTGAGATATGATCTTAAAAAGAGGTATATACAGTTTTAGTGGTATATTATAGTATTTTTGTTGTCTTTATGTTTAAAACAGAATTTGGCATTTACTCTGTATGTAGCGAATGTGCATAGATTCATTTGCATATAAAATGCAAGATGATGCTGATAATGCTCTTGATCATTAAAGCAGAAGACAAGCAGTTGCTCTTGAAGTCTAGCTGTGACGCTGTTACGTAATCATAGGTCGGAATGCTACAATATACTGTACAAATAATCACCGTTTTTCACGACGTTTTGCTCAAATGTGACCTGTTGCTGCTAGTTTCATAATAAAGTTATGATTAAGTAACGATGCGTAAGCAAATAGGATGCGCTTTCATGTACTGATTATTTACAGCTCCATACGTGCTTTTATAACGGTAAATCTCTTTGTTAGACCCTATGAATCCGTTATATTAAAAGGGTGGCTTGTATGAAGTTTGTGAGTCATACGGGTCTACGTGCTTAGAAAAATGTTCAGAATGGACAAATGCAGCGATGATGCTCTTGCTTCCTTAAACGCAAAGGATGCTGGTACTTGTGGTTCGGATGGTCACATATAGGGAAAGTCAGGTGGGTTAGCGCACAAAAATCCGTGGCTTGCACAGGATGAGTCAGTAATTCTTTCATCACGTTTAGAAAATGTCTCTTTTTACCGGCCGTTTAAAGCTAGATATATTGCGACAATGCAGTTGTGAGTGTCGATTTATTCTGTGCACGTAAGCAATTTAATGGATCTATAAATTATATGCATAAATACATTAGGGATATTCTTTACAGTACTTGTTTATAATGCGTGTGTGATAAATGAGACGTGCACCTCATGTGCAAGGGATCTTAAGGTGGATTGTTGTTCATAGAGGGAATTACCCTGTGCAGTAGTTCTCCGGATACCTTAAATGTCTGTACGTGACTCAATGTACGTGACTCTGTGCACTCAACACTGCGGATGCAATTCAAGTATGGATGAAAATAACAGCATCCTCTGGTCTTAAACATGTAACCTTTCCAGTGACTGCATGTAACATTTAAAATAGCTAGTATCCCTTAGTACCTCAACAGCATACCCTACCCAATACCCTGAGAAGCTGACTAAAATGATCAGTCAGAGATGTTCTTTGGAAATGTAATATAAGATATTTTTAGAATCCTATTAACCATAATTCATTAGTTAGTGAACAGGCAACCTTCTGTCATGTAGTATGTACAGTATGCGGGCTAATTAATGGTTTGCATTTAAAAATGATGACTTATTAATTGGATTGTCTCCTCTCCAGGAGAAAATGGCATCTACTAAGGAGAAACTGATTGTTCATGTAAGCAAGGAGCAGCCTGCTGGCCCCACCAATAAGGTGACAGTAGTGGGTGTGGGTATGGTTGGAATGGCCGCCGCTGTCAGCATCCTCCTCAAGGTCAGTGATGTCATTTTACTGGGTATATACAACACCAGCATATATGGAACACAACAGCTGTCATATTCAAGTGATAACACCCATACATAACATTTTAAGAGATTATTTTAAAAATGTTAAAATTAAGCACTAGTTTATAAGCACTAGTGACATGTTTTTATAATCATATACTAAATGACATTTTATAATTAAAAATTACTGTTTAAAATGTGGCCTGGCAGATGGTACGCATACCGATGTGTTGCAACATTTCCTGATTAAATTTCCTCATTATTTCCTCTCATATCTGCACTAACTACATCTTTTGTTACATGTCTTGCATTAATATTTTTGGGATGAAATTACATCATTAAGAGAAATTTTGTAAAAAGATGAAATGTACTGACTCATTTGAATTATTGATTTTTAAACGAAATATCTTCTGTGAACTATAAGGAACGTACCATGCTCACAGTGTTTCTCCTGAATTATCAATGGTTATCAAAGTGTTGAATATTTATAGCTCTAAGGGCATAGAACTTACTTTAAAAGGCCTCCTGACCTTTGAACATAGAGCGATTTCCCTAAAGAGACTGAAGTTGCTGAAAGAATAAACATAATCCTCATAGCTTGAGTCTAAGCAATCTCAAGGGTTCTGCTGCACATTTCAGCTCTCTCAACTTGGTGTAAAATGTAGTCATGCAACTTTAAACACTGTTTATGAAGAAACATCCCTGGTAAAACTAGAGCAATGTTTTCAAACGGGGTGGGGGCCCACTGGGGGCCTTAAGAAACTTCTAAGGGGGCCACAGGATGACTTTAAATGATTAAAAAGACAACAGTGTAACAAACAGCTAACAACTGAGATTCATGTTAAGACTTTTATTGAATCATGTGAGATTTATATTAGTAATATTAGTATAGTGACAGTTAGGTTTGCACCAGAACTCAGTGTGTTATCAGTTAACAGTGCTGATCATGTTTGGTCTGTGTGTTTGTGTAGGATCTGACAGATGAGCTTGCGTTGGTGGATGTGATGGAAGATAAACTTAAAGGAGAGGCAATGGACCTGCAGCATGGAAGTTTGTTTCTCAAGACGCACAAGATAGTGGCTGATAAAGGTGAGATTATGTGGGCTATAAAAGAAGAATTTCATGAAAGAAGACAGAATTTATGGTTGTTGTCTTAAGGAACTGACTGTTCGATCAGTGCTGGTGGGTGTAAGATCCAACAGGATTCAACAGGAAAACGCTTTTAAACAGTATTTTGACAATTACAATTCTGTTGAGAGCTCCATGAGTATAAAGTCAGTTTTACAAAGTTCAATTTGCTTAAAGATTTTGAAGCAAAACAAAACACTACAAATGTTCACACCAAGAACAAATTCATCAACGAAAGCTTTTTTCCCACAAAGTATGAAACAAAGTACCCCTGTATGACAGTGCAGAAAAGCTCATATCTTAAGTTTTGTTCGCAGCCAATATTTGTCAAACATTCCCTTTTTGTGTGAATTTATACACTTTTTGCACATGTTGCACATTGTTTAGTATGAATCAAACCACTGTTAGTGAAATGTTTTAAGTTAAGCTACAGAAACTTATATGCTAAGAATCTATTTTTTGAGATATTTACTAACACACCGCCACTTCTTAACACCCTTCTTATACTGTGTTGAAATACCTGGGACCTGTCTATAGCACTTATTCACTGTTGCCTCTTATTGTAATTGAAGTTGCTTCCTTGTCCTCATTTGTAAGTCGCTTTGGATAAAAGCGTCAGCTAAATGACTCAATGTAAATGGAATGTATTTGAAAACATAGAAACCATGAGAGAGTGAAATCATCCAAAATGACCAGTGGATAAATGTTGGTTCTGCTACCATGTGATTTTCCAGACTACAGCGTCACTGCAAACTCCAAAGTAGTGGTGGTGACCGCTGGAGCTCGTCAGCAGGAGGGCGAGAGCCGTCTGAACCTTGTGCAGAGGAATGTCAACATCTTCAAGTTCATCATCCCCAACATCATCAAGTACAGCCCCAACTGCATTCTTCTGGTGGTCTCAAACCCCGGTATGTTATCTCACACTGCACTGATGATTGTTGAATGTCCCTTGTGTCCCCTAAGATGCCTCATAAGACACCTTAACCAATGCTGGGTTCTCTTCAGTTGATATCTTGACGTATGTGGCCTGGAAGCTGAGCGGTTTGCCCAGGAACCGGGTGATTGGCAGTGGCACAAACTTGGACTCCGCCAGGTTCCGTTACCTGATGGGAGAGAAGTTGGGTATTCATCCGTCCAGCTGCCACGGCTGGGTGATCGGAGAACACGGAGACTCCAGTGGTAAGGCTCTCGAATCTGGATCTGTTGTCAAAACTGAAGTTCAATCTTAATTTGTATTTGTTTTCAATCTAGATTTTCAGGACTTACATTCGAAGTTTATATTAGATGCCTATGAACTTTGAAGTTGTACTTCAGTTAATTAAATGTCAGTCCAACATTGTTTTGTTTTCTGCTATGTTCACACAATTTTAAACTGGTCCATTTTTTCCCACACTCTCAAAATGGATCCTATGCCCGCATGTCTGTCAGGCTTCCAGGCAGAGAATTCTCTAGTATGCAGCCATATTATTAGGTTTATGTTTCTATTCTCTGTCTTATGTAGTGCCTGTTTGGAGTGGAGTAAACGTGGCTGGCGTGTCCCTCCAGGGACTGAACCCAGAAATGGGCACAGATAAAGATAAGGAGGACTGGAAGAGTGTCCACAAGATGGTAGTTGACAGGTAAATAATCCAAAACCAACTAGACATGTATTAAACTGGATTTAAATTATGACCATTTGAATCAGTTCTTTAGCAGAGTCAACGTCTCTAAAATGAGACTAGTTTTATAATTATCTATCAAGCCAAGTCAAAAGGCTTTATAGAAGGAATCCGAGTGCTGAGAAGCATAAATCTTGATTTGTATATGATCTGTAATAAATATGTACTCTACGCTGCCATTTGCAAGCTTGTAAATTAGATCCTTGCGTAAGTGTATTTAGACTGGGCTTGTAGTTGTTTATATGCGTTTCACATAAATGGGTTTGTATTGGCAGTGCATATGAGGTTATTAAGCTGAAGGGCTATACATCCTGGGCCATCGGAATGTCTGTAGCTGACCTCTGTGAGAGCATCTTGAAGAACCTGCACAAGTGTCATCCAGTTTCTACCCTGGTCAAGGTAAGATTGGTTTGATTTAGTATCTCCATAATAAGAAAGTACTGTGACGCATATATTTTCTTGTATGGAAAGAAAGTACAAGCACATATGTAAACACAAGCTCTGTTCCATAAACATCTCTACATAAGCAGCATTCTAAATCAAATGGAACATGCAAAGTTCTTTATGGACAGGTTCTCCAGTATTGATCATTCGCATAGTACTCCTATATTTGTATAATATATCATACACTTGTATCTCAGTTTCCAAGTTGTCCAGAAATTTAAATGATGTTCTTTCACACTTTTTCCCAATAGGAAACTGAATACACAGCTTTTTAGAGTTTAATGAAATGTGGCAATGTAATACACTTTTTACACTTTGTCAACCATTTCGGAGTTTAATGCAATGTATTCTGCGATTGCCTTGTCTGTGATGCAATGCTACTGCAAAATGATCCTATAAAGTACCAAAATTTAGTTTGGAACAGCTGAAATGTGCCTACAGATACCGCTTAGGTGTTCAGCGAGGTTTTGGAACAGTTATAATATGGACCTAATATAAAATACTGTACTGACGCTTGTGCACATTAACAGGGAATGCACGGTGTAAACGAAGAGGTCTTCCTCAGTGTGCCTTGCATCCTGGGTAACATCGGCTTGACAGATGTTGTCAACATGACCCTAAAGCCAGATGAGGAGAAACAGCTGGTGAAGAGTGCTGAGACCCTGTGGGGCGTTCAGAAGGAGCTGACCCTGTGAACCACAGTCTCTTCCAAAATGTAGCCAGCGTCACAGATTGCAAACTTCAGAAAGTTCCCCCTCACTTTCCTGACCTCAGAAACCTAACGGCCTGTAACCTCCATCAGGTATCTCAAGGCTAGTCTCAGAAATGCAGAAAAGTCATTTATTCTTGTTGTCAATACCTAGATTATATAGCCTGTAAGTCTATGTGGATACTATTGTATATTCATAAAAGTAGCACTTGAACAAGATATGTAATTTAAGTCTCATATATTTTTTTTCCTGTTCCTGAGGTCAACTAGCATTCCGTACTTACATCCAGCATCAGTTAATAAGAATTACAACCAAAATATGTTTCTTTGAGTGTTTACATGTATTGTAAAACGCTGACCCTGCTATAAAAAATCTATAAAAAAAACAAGACAGAAAAATTGGAAGGAATTTGCTGTTTGGCAAAGGTGTTTACATGCAAATACAATCTTTAGGTTTACAAATGTTTGATTAATGTTTCAGTGACTTTTCTTGCTGTCAAGTTAAAACCAATAATCAGTGTTTGATTGTGCATGTAAACACTCAAAGTCAGCTAAAGCTATGTAGGCAACCAAAAGTGAACTGATTTCCTTTCAGTGGAAAAGCTCTTTTACATATATCAGAATTTAACTTTTTCAAAACAATGAAAAAAAGAAATTTTCAAAACAATGAAAGGGGAAACCAACAAAAACTATACAAATAGTTTTACAATTTTGATTTTTGTCTGTCCCGAATAAAGAAAAACACTCCATGCTGAGTGGTATTACATAGCAGCAATTATAGTACTTGAAGTGTGTGGTTGTAAAATTGTGACAGTCTGCAACTGAATAAACAAAGTGACTAACTAAATCTGCTTATTTATCCCTATGTCCTGTATTTGATCTATAGACTTAGTAGAAATCACTAATGATGGTGTGGAAACTAGGTTAGTGGGCTGTGTGTGTGTTTTGGTAGTTATAGATGAAAGGTTTCCGGCAGTGCTTGAGATTAGCTAGTTAAACATTTAGTAATATTTTAGGTCAGTCTAGGGAAAGATATTGCTCTATTCAATTCCACACCTTGAACACAATGATAACCAGGGCTGTCCACATGTCAACAATCATAAAGATATTTTTTTACCGATTGATTTTTGATTTTAAAATCTAATTCACATCATAAAAGTGCAATTGATTATAATGCAACAAACAAGGTCCAAGGATTTAAAGAGCATTAAAGAATTTTGTTATTTTTTATAATAATTTTAAACATATTTTGAAGAACAATACACACAACCTAAAGGTGCAGCATAAGCATACAGTTTGACAGTTTGTAGCTTTTCTGTTTTCAAAATAAAAACGATAACTATAAAAATGATAACTCACAAACTATTTGTATACAGCTAAATGATTTACAGCTCTAATATACATTTGGAACTGCAAATAATTTCCAGACATGACAAGAATGATAAATATTCAATTCAGTAAATCTAATAAAATTGAAATACCAAACCACAAGTTGTAGTTATTGTCAGATATTCATGTGTTCATAAGTTAAGGAGTGTGACAACACTTTGACAGTGATACACAGGTGAATAAAGTTCTAAATCGACATCACATTTTTAACACAACAGTTACCATTTACTGTAAATTGCAGTAGTATCAACAGTCAAAGACCCTAAAACCTGTCAGTCTAACATGAGAATCTTAAATAGAAGAATCATGATATATATGGGTGAACCTAATGAAACATTTTTAAAACTTGGGTAAAACACCTGTACATATTACAAAACTTGGATGTTATGCCCACAGTCTTTGTGAGACTCACCCATATGACATCATCTTTACTTATAACACTCAGGTCTAATTTTTAACTTACAACTCTTGCATACCGTACCAGGTTGGAATTCACACAAATGCTGCTTTTCCAAACAAGAAAATAATGTCAGGCTGACAGGATCTTACAGAGCTAAGACAAAAACTGGTGAATTCCCAGTGAAATAACACAAAACTAATCAGTGAAAGTCTGCGTCATATGATCAGAGCTGAAGTGTGGGAGATGTACTGGTGGCAGCAGGGTTAGTAAAGGTCACTGAGTCCAGCAGTCTTTCGTGCTTTCTGCATGAGCGCTCGCAGCTGGAACTGTTTCCGGGACAGCAGTCGCACATGCTGAGGACAGAAAACGAGAAGGAAAGGCTGTCAAACATAACAGAAAGAGAGAAAGTATAATACAGACTAAAGGCGTGCTCATGCCAAGTCTGGTGCAAATAAATGGCACAAAAGTTGGCAACATTTTTTGTACCAATTCCAGTCTTTAATTTTATGGGATAAAAGTTGTGCATTGGTAATTCCCATGCATAATGCACAACACAACCTGTTGCTAAAACGTAATACTGTGTCTAATACTGTTTACAATGGAAGAGTTAAAGCTGCATGCCATGTCACAATGCTGTGGACCCTGCTTTTTTTATAGAGCAATATAAAAACCTGACTTAGTATGAGCTATATTAGAATAGCAAAAAATGTTAAACTGCACACATATTTGATGTGAAAAAACTGATTTAAAATGAAATGCCAAATACCAAATATTTAACATAAAATAATTTTGATAAATTGCGAAGAGGCTGGGGCTTAGATGAATTAGTTGGGGCTTTTCAATTGAAGGTGTGGTGCTTGCATCCAATAATTATGAGGAATCCAGTCTGAGTGAGAGTCATGGATGTGTGAATGGATGAACAGACCTTGAGAAAGACCTCTAGATCGATGACTCCTCTACGCAGGGCTTCTCCCAGGTAAAAGATGGTGTCTTCTATGGCGTTTTCCTCTGCATACAGGTTTAAAATCTGTTTGTAGAGTGGAGCTGTCGGTATGATCACATCATCAATGTCGTTGTTTTCTGACTGGTTCTCCATTTTCTCCAGCGCTTCACTGAGTTCCTCGTCCTTCTTCTTGAGCAGCTCAATGTTTTTGTCTACCTCAACCTGTGTGTGCACAAACCCAAAAAACACATAACTTAATTCTTCTTCAGAATCACTGTGATCTCAAGAGTAAAAATATAGAAAAAAATTAATTATTCATACGCTCTGTGTATATTTATGATATAAATTGTTACAATTTACAGTGAAATTGTAAAATGTAATCGCAAATGTTCTTACCACTTCCTTGTCCAGACGGGACACCATGTCCTCCAGCTTCTGATGTCCTTTCTTCAGGTCTTCCTCTGTCCTCTTCAGAGCATCCAGCTCAGCCTGTGCTCTGTCCATCTCCTCCTTCATTCTCCAGCGCAGTTTATCGCTCACAGCTGAGATGAGCGAGGCTCTGATGGTGTCCTCACCAATGGTACCATCACGACTTGGGCCTGGAGGTAGATGACACAGACGCTGCTACTACATGTTGCTTTCACACTAGAGGTTGTGATGCAGAGACTGAGATTAAACTGTGGAAATTATGTTGCATAGTTAACTATGCAAAACATGAACAATATTTAAATGTTTAAATGCTTTCATTACAGTATAGTCATAGAAAGACTAAAAACAGAGTTTCAAAGAGTTGTTTCTGTAGCTCTATTGGTAGAGCATTGCTTTAGCAGAGCAAAGGTTGTGGGTTTGATTCCCAGGGAACACAAGTACTTATAAAATGTATACCTTGATTGCGCTGCCAAATGAAGAAATGTAAATGTAAGATATAAAACTAGCTCTTCTAGGTAGGAAATCAATTGCCAGGGACAACAATTATATACAGTTTAGCGATCCATTTAAAAAATATCTGAATGCACCATGCCACAATGACAAACCTTCAATTTGTTAAATTCAATTCAACTACTTACTAACTTACTAACTTTAAAAAATCTTCATACATTTTTAAGGTGTGTTATATGAGATTTATTCTCTGTGAGAATTCCTGATGTGTGTCAGTAGACCTATTGTAACATGCTCATATTATCCAATCATGCAGAGAGACTGTGATTACAGTCTCAGCTCTGTGTACTGATTATCATGGTTCAACCCAGCACTGAACAGAGAGACGCCTGTGGACTGTTATTCTCTTCCATTCCTGCACATTTAAATATAAGCACTCCAAGCTCTGTCAAAGCAGATCATCAGAGCCCTTTGACCTTTACAGACACAAAGTCCAGTTACAGGCCCAACCTTTCAGAGCGCTCCGGCAAGGTCACTGTACAATAGACAGGAGGCCAGGCAGAAGACCAGAGGTCAGGGTCAAGACAGAGTGGAGAATTAAGGAGGATGAATGTGAAGTGAGTTGTATAGTTGACATTACCATGACATTATTGTGTCATTTAGGTCAGTCTGTGTTGTGAGTTAACCTGTGCCTGTGATGTTTTCATAACCTCACTTGTTAGTGTCATGTTCAATGTGTTTTTGTATTTTTATTAACTTTCTCTGCAAAATACTCTTGACTTAGCAAAGTAGGAAGATGGCATTAACCAGCTTTGAACTTCAACTCTTGCAAATTCTGATAATTCAGATTCTGACTGAAAGCTATCAATTCAGATTAGCATGGATTCAGAATGTGTCTTGCCATTTCTGATTCTGCCTAACTTAAGTTAAGACTGAACATTTCTAATTCAGATTATCTCAAATTCAGACTGACTACTGATAATACACAAACTCAGATTTAGATCAAACATTTGCAGATAATTACATAAAATATTTGCAGAATTTAGATTTAATTCCAACTCACATTACCATCAATTCAAATTAAATACTGCAAATTCAGATCAACGCAGATGCAGAATGAATCTAGATTATTTAGATAAACTTCACTTGAAATTGAATGTTGCCATTTCAGATTGTCAACAATGGTGTCTGAGGACAATAAAATAAGGAATCCATAGTCACTCTGATGCTTATTGGAACTGTGAGACTACACTACAAGCCCCAGGCACACATGACTCACCCACAGTTGTAGCAGGAGTCTGGGAAGTGTAGTGTGTTGGACCGCCTGTGGCAGGATAAGCATTTCCTCCTGGATAAGGGTAACCCGGGTAACCACTGGAGCAGACATAAATCATTACAGAACCAATTAATCACACTTTCTTATTACAACACAACCTTTTAATGCTTTTGTCGTAAGTGTTATAAATTCTGAAATGAAAGAAATGTCTTGAGTAGGTTTATGAAATACTGTTGTGTTGCATGTGATCTTTGGTCAGACTAAAGGAATCATTACCATGGGTTTGGGTTGGGCCCATACGGAGATACTGCTGGCATTCCGGGCATATAAGACTCTGACAGGAGGAACAAAAACACTGTTACATGCACTTCTGGCACTGGGAGACATCTGCTGTTTAAATCAGGCACTGATTTTAAAACCGGGCTCATTGGTTAGGCCATGTAAATTTTGTTTCATATTTGAGCAATCTACATCATAAATGAAGTCACATACGTAGCATCCACTTTGAGCATTTTGTTGGAGCTTTTGTTTTTGTCAATTCTGAAAATATGCCCATTATTGCATATGCGCAAACTTGTAAGTTACTGGCTGTTTATACATTAGTCTCCAGGAGACTGAAACTGTGCTTACGGTTGGGAGGTCCAGCTGCCTGGAATGCTTGGTACGGAGGCTGTGTGGTGGGTCTGGAGAACACAGGTGGCTCCTCCCCAAACACAACAATCATTACCTGAATGAGCCCGTACAGATCAGACTGAGGCTGATGAGGGAACAAAACAAAGAATTAAAAGAAGATCGGTGGATATTGAAATGTATTAACAATGAAACATTTAAAATTAAAATTTATTCATTAAGAAACTGTGTGTAAAAAGTGGTGTAAGTGGCCCATGCAAAACTCGCCACCATGATGCTAGGGTGTTCTGGCTGGTTGCCAGGGTGTTGCTATGTAGATGGTAAGGTAGAGACGTGTTAAGGTCATACATGTTTCCATTCATGCAGGTAGGGCAGGTAGATCTTGCCATTGGCGTCTATGTGTTTGCCAGTCTTGATCATCATCGCGCTGGTGGGCTTCACAAAACAAATAGGGGGATTGTAGGGATACGTGTCCAACAGCCACAGGCACACAGGAATATTGTACACATTCCCTGTTTAAAGAGGCAGGACATTAGGATGGTGAAAATTTGTATTTTTTAAACATTTACCATCACTGTCCCCCCCTCGTTGTTGTGGTCTCACTCACCTCTATAACTAACTGGTACAGTCCCTGTAAGGCTCATTAGGTCTCTTGAGGAGCCATCATTAAACACTGGGAAAGAAATAGTATTAAAAACATGATATTTCTGTAGCCCAACTGGTCGAGCATGGTGCTTACCACACTAAGATAATTTGATCAATCAGTTTTATTCCCAAGGAAAAACACTAATTGACTAACTAAATAACTTGGATACACTGTAAGTCACATGTATGACATACTTTATTTTGGGAATATACCAAAAGAAACTAAAAAAACTAATAGATGTGTTTAAAATTATTGGCAATGTAAATAATGCACTTGAAAATCAGTGGTCTCCAACAACAACAGAGAATGGAAAGGCCTACATGCCTACAGGTATTGTAACTAAGTAAGGTAAAATAGGTACGATGTAACTAAGTAATGCTTGCAATGGCTTGTAATGATGTAAAGTGCTTTTTGATGTTATTTTTGTGTATTAAATTTTGTTTGGCATCTATGTTGTGTAATAAAATAAAATCAAATCAAAATACATAAATGTGATACATTGAAAAGACACATTGTATTTTACTTTGCTCAGAACATCGTATTTCCAAAAACAAAACCTAAATCTTACCGTATGCATCCATCACAGGTTTGAGGTCTTTGTACTGAGAGATGACATTTGTTATCTCCCGGACAGTGAGATCTCTGTATTTGTATTGCTGAAAAATAAAACAAAATATAAAACAATCTCTACAAATTAACTGGCAAAATATTATGTCTCTACTACAAACATATCAAAAAAGCGAAGGATAAATTTTGATAGATTACCCTAAAATCTGAATACTAAATTATTAGATTTAAAACAAATAATTGTGGTATACACTTTATAACTTTCAGTCACAGCCTTCAAAAGGAACATTCTGTACAAAATAAGCTTGATTGATAGTAATTGTGCCATAACAGTTTCCATAAAAAATTGTTTTTAAACATATATAAAAAGGGGAAATGTAAGACATATTAGAATGTACATAAAACAATAATCGACTAAGCATTATATAATATAGTTACTCATGACAGTTTCTATAGTGTTGCATTACTACAAGCAGTCATTAAGCTCAACATGTATACAAGTAGAAGAATAAGACGTCAAGAATAAGAAGTCAAGTAAATCATTATAAATCATATGCACGTCATATCATTTTCTAATATAAATATCATTTTTCCAAAAAAGACACGACACAAACCTTCAGCATCTTTTTAAGAGCTCCTTCGTTGACAACTGCCATTATGAACAAAGAACTAAACTAAACACAAGAAATAGAATGAATGTGTGATATAAAATACGTGTGTCTCAGCTCAGGCCTGCTGCCCGGCCAAAACACTCCCCAAATCGTAAAACACCCCTAACAACACCTTCTTTACAACAGAAACACACTTTTAACACGTTAATAACTCACTAATATAGAATTATAAGTATTTAACGAAATATAATCTACGCAAATACGCCTAGCTTTCATTCAGGAAGAACAACAACATAAACGTCACAAAAGTAAGAGAGTTTCACTTCCGGTGAGGACTTTTTCAAAGTAAAAGTGTTTGAAGCATTCGGATGTATATCATAGATAAATATATAATGTAAATTTGGTTTATAATAATTATATATTATTCATTTCGTTATAAAAATAGCGTTTATTTAATTGCATTATTTTGTCAAATAATTTATTTTATTATTTGAATTGCCACATTTACACTTACATACATTTCAACAAATGTAAACAAATGCACAGATATTTGTATATACAAGTTACAAGTTACAAGTGGAGTTTATTGTCATTTCAACCATATACAAGTACACAGTGAAAGGTGCTTCATAAGAAAAACAATAAACATCACAGACATGCAGGGCTACATAAATTAAACAGTATATACATAAAGTGCACACGTGCAAAAACAAGTACAGACAGCACAAGACATTGACAGATTGTAAACATTTAAGTGTAAACTTTAGAATGTGTTTTTTGGCAGCAAGAATGTAAACCGTAAACAGTAAAACAGTTTGTAAACATTGTTTAGTGTGTAAACATATGTATCTTTTGGCAGCCAGATGTGCAAAGTGACTTTCAGTGACTTTAAAATCTTTCAGTCCAGTTTTTTACTGTCTATTGAGGAGGAAAAAAACTATTTGCCCGTCTGGTTGTGAGGGTCCTAATGCTGCGGTACCATCTGCCAGACGGTATATAATATCTGTACATTTGTTTATATTTATAAGTTACAAGTGGAGATGATTGTCATTTCAACCATATATAAGTACATAGTAAAACGAAACAACTTTTCTACAGACCAAGGTCCTAGACTGAAACAAACAGTGAACATCACAGACATACAAGGGCTACATAATTTAAACATAATATATACATAAAGTGCACAAAAGCAAACATGTGCAGACAGCACAAGACAGAACAATGACTATTGGGACAGACTATGGGCATAGTAAGTCCCAGTGAAGTGTTGACCAGTACACAGTTCTGTTAGGAAAAAAGTAAACCTGGTGACAGTAACAGATGTAAACATAAGTGTGAACAGTAAACACAGGTGTAGCCATAATTTTAGGCAGCAAGATGTGCAAAAAGACGTGTGTGTGTGTGTGTGTGATCCTTCAGTCCAGTTACTGACTATTGAGGAGCCTGATGGCATGGGGGGAAAAAACTGTTGCATAGTCTGGTCGAGAGGGTCTGAATGCTATGGTACCTGGTGCCTGCCAGACGGTGGGAGGGTAAAGTGTGTATGGGAGGGGTGTGTGGGATCATCCACAATGCTGATGGCTTTGCGGATGCAGCATGAGGTGTATATGTCCATGATGGAGGAAATAGAGACCCCAATGATCTTCTCAGCTGTCCTCACTACCCGACCACCTTGTGGTCCAAAACAGTGTATCTTCCAAACCAGGCAGTGATGCAGCTGCACAGGATGCTCTTGATGTCCCCTCTGTAGAACGTGGTGAGGATGGGGGGTGGGAGATGTGCTTTCCTCAGTCTTCTTAGAAAGTACAGGTGCTGCTGGGATTTCTTGGTTATGGAGCTGGTGTTGAGCCAGGTGAGGTTCTCCGCCAGGTTAACGGAACTTTGTGCTCTTGATGATCTCCACAGAGGAGCCGTCGATGTTCAGTGGAGAGTGGTCATGGTGTGCTCTTATCTGAAGTCAACAACCATCTCTTTAGTTTTGTCCACATTCAGAGACAGGTTGTTAGCTCAAGATTAAATGAATCATTATATTTACATACAATTTGATTATTTACATTCATACTGCTTACATTTTCTTAATTTTATTTTATTCACAAAAGTTTTACTTTCATGCATATCACCCAGTACCAATCTTGGGTTATTTAACTTAATAAACAGCTAATTATTCTAATGTTGCATAATTTATAACAAACCATACATAAAATTAATTTAAATGCTCACCTAATTTGTCCATCACAGCCATCAAGGCATTGGTGCTGAACTTATTTGGGGGTAGTTGTGGCCTACTGTTTAGAGTTGGAACCAGAAGGTTGTTTGTTCAATTCCCAATGTCAGAATCAACCAACTACTGTGCCCTGAAGCAAGACACTTTAAAGTGAGACGAAAGGCAAACAGAAAAAACATCGTAAACGACTTCAGGTTGTTGCCATGTCCGCTTATTATTCAATAAGATATTTATTTGTATATATAAACCATTTTATTGAAAATACAGTTCTCCTGCATGAGATGTAATTTCTTCTAGGTTATTATTTACGTATGTTGTACGTAAATGCAAAAAACTTGTTGAAGCTATTTAGTTGGACAAATCTTGTTTTAGTTGATTTCCGAGTGACCTGGCAACACTGGTCGTCTTTAGAGGAAGTGAAAGTAAATTTGTGGATTAAGTTTGCGTTTTAATGGTAGAGCAAATCTTAACAGATAATAAATATTAAATCGTTATCTTTAAAGGTTTGAAAAGTGAAATATGGAATGTTAGTGGATTTCTTAATTTATGCAGATTCTGATTACCTGTTCATACGTTTTTATCGACACAGGTGAGTAACTTTACGACAATATAAAGCGATTATATTTTTTGTTCCTTGTTTATCTGACAGCTGTGACAAGTTCTAAGCAGTGCTGTACAGGTCTACCCTTCTCCTAAACGTTTCAGTAGGATTTAACAAGTAAGATCAGAAGGAATTGGGACCGGTACCCACTCAATTTCGAAGCAGTGTATTTCTTGCTCATTAATGGCGCTTGCAAGGCAAATGAATTTAATTCAATTTTTTTTATATATATATCAAGATATATATATATATATATATTGATATATATATATATTGATATATATATTTGTTTATATATTTTTACAATGTTACATTGCTTCAAAGCAGCATTACATAGAGACATGAACCATGAACCATTTATCTCCTATGTGTAGGCTGTAGTTTTATATTTTGTCTACATCACAATAAGTCTTTTTAATATATTTAATAATATTTTTATAACGCCAGCATATTTTCTTGTAACCTCAAACTAGCTCGTAGGATGCAGCATTCACTTGTTTGTCCTACCTGCACTTAGAAATTAGGCTAATCCTTAGTTATTGTACTCTTTAAAACGTCTTGCTGTAATTGCATATACACTTTCAGTGGAGAGAAAGTGCGCACTGGGTCATTCCTGCGTTTATTGTACATGGGCGTTTTGTTCGACCTTTCACGTTTAATTGTTTTCTTTTAAGGGAACTCAACACTGCATTTGGTACAACACCTCAGGACACTCACAAACTGTGTGATATTGGCCTGGGTTAGGAACATGCACAGGGGAGTGTATGAACAAACAGTCAGACATTCTTGAGCCTGGGCGGGCACCCCGTTGGCCGGGTTCTTTGTGAGGTGGATTTGGCAGAGAAGCTTGAGAAGGGCATGGTTCTGACTTGCTTCACTGCTGAGAGCAATCTTCTGGGTTGGGAGAAGTACTTAGTGACCTCTTATTCTCCGGACAGCCTCCTGCTGGCAGGCAGATGTGGCTGAGGTAGGTGAGCACGTGGGTGAGACTGTTCTGGAGATCTGGAGATCATGTCTTGTGCTATAGACAAATTGGATCTTGCCTGGTGGTGCGAGGAGCTGGTGATTGCTCATGGCCAGCTCGATTAGTGGTTCCTGGCTGGTCATCGCCTTTAACCTCTTGTAAACCAGCCCTTTTCCCCTGATCTTTACTCTGAGGTGGAGGGAAAAGGGAGGAATGTGGAGATGCCTTTTGTTGATGAGACATTTGCAGGCTGTCTTTTATTCATGCCTGCAGTCTGCAACCCTGCCAACCAGGCCACTTTGGGTCACATTGGTTTAGTGGCAGGGCATATGTGGCGGAGTCAGGCTGGAGCTGGGCTGCATACAATGGGCATATTACAAGTATACAAAGCAGGCCTGCTCAGACACTTAGATGGGGGGGGGCTTTCCCTAGATGCAGTGGCTGAGCAGCATTGCTCCATAGGATGCCCTATGGTGGTGTTGGTGGTCATGGAGAGGCATCTGCGGATGAGCCTGACTGATGTCAGGGCAAAAAAAGAAATGGTATGGGTGTGGGCTGAATAGCATCTTTACTATAGAAGGTCCTCACCTAGAGCTCCTTCTAAACAACTGTCTGCTAAACAACTTCCTTTACACTAG
Organism: Botia almorhae; assembly: GCA_036877575.1. Taxonomy (NCBI): domain Eukaryota; kingdom Metazoa; phylum Chordata; class Actinopteri; order Cypriniformes; family Botiidae; genus Botia; species Botia almorhae. Next base: position 26,837 of record JAZGTJ010000073.1, read on the forward strand.
CCACGGAAGGCCCTTTGCTCCCTTGGTGATGGACTGATAAGGCAATAGTTTGTGTTAAGCCCATTCTCAAAGCTAGCACGCCAACACTAGCCTGGGAGAACCGTGTTTAAGTCTCATGTTGAACACCTCCGTGCATTTAGTGTGATCTTTGGCATGGCACAGTTGGTATTGGATTCCCCATTGCATACCAGTCGCAGTGTCGAGTTCCATCGAAAAGGTATGTGTCTGACTTATGTATGTAACTTCGGTTCCCTAAGAAAGGAAACAAGACATTGCATCAGTGTCTTTGAGATGAGTAATATTAATATAATGTATATACTGTATATATATATATATATATATATGTGTGTGTGTGTGTGTTATGTTTTCTTGTGGTGCTTCGTCTACATGCTTTTAAACCAAAAATGTGTCCTGAATGTGCAATATATATCAGGTATTAATTTTAATATAAATGTATTCATGCAAACGTAACTTAGTAACCTTTGAAAGTAAAGTAGTGTAATAATGTAGTTCATAATAGATTAATAGTTAAAGTACTTTGTCATTATTTATACAAAATGTATTGATGAGCTTTGTCCTCATAATACTAGGAGACCTAAAATGACAGCACTACAGTTAATAGTTAATACAGTTTTAAATGCGAAGTAGTTTAAGTTTATTAGAAGTTTAATTAGTAGTAGTTTATTAACTTAAATGTTTTATAATTAAAATTAGGGTGATAGTCTCTCTTAATTAAAAGGCATTTTTTAGCACAGTCAATCATAACAATCAATCATAACACGGTACGTTTTTGGCTCAGTCAAATTTTTTACGTTTTTTTGTTTCTATTCAATTCAGATGGACAGACCAAAGTCACCAGAACCCAGCTGTGTGTCTGTGAAGAGTGACCAGTCTTTGGATCCTCCTCTTCGGTTTAAGAGACCTGCGGATGTCAGCTTTAAGTAAATACGGCAATTAAATAAATGTTGATCTTATTAAAACCCGTGGTAAAAGTGTTTATTCTGTAACCAAAGTTTTTAATTTTCTCTTAATTGTTCTGTCAAAAATAACTACAAAGATCAGATCCACCAGAACCCAGCTGTTTGTCCACGAAGACAGACCAGTCTTTGGATCCTTCACCTAACAAAAAGATGGTTCTTGACTTTAGGTAAAGTAAATTACATCAACACTTTTTTCTGTATTTCTTAAAAGCTGTTGGGGCTATTATTGTAATGACATTTAGTAGGTTTACATAGTCAGTCTTTCTCCAATTATAATTAATAAACTGATTACATGTAAAATCATCTAAATGTATAACGCTGTTTTTTTAATGGTGTTTAAAACAAATAAAACAAAAAAATGGTGTTTAAAACAGGTAAATTTTTTCCCAATTACCCAATTTTGCGTTTCATGTAAACACCTTAAGCAGCATTCTGTCAGTTTATTCAGCTGCGTCTGACTGACTGTATAGTGGTACGCGTCACAAATGAAAGTAAAAGCACAAAATTGTTCAGTCAACTTATGCAGTTGTTGCATAGAAAGCAAGAATAAAAACTGCATTCGCAGGTACTGCCGACATGAGATACAACAATATAGCTTCTGACAGATTTCCTACTGACTTTTTGAACTACCAGCTAACATCAAAATTTCATGTAAACGCTTTTTTGTGTGGGTGGTTTATTGATTTGCATAAAAAAAGTTATTTAACACATAAAAAAACGTTTTTATACAAATCTGTATCCGCTTATTATGCATGTAAATACACTCATTGTTTACAACATTAAAATATCTCACTTTTGAAATTAATATTAGTCAAAACATAGATGTGACTGTTCTTTTTATTAATAACGGCCTCATTTCATAAACATCAGTCGCACACTTTCACAGATGGTGTTAATGAGAGCCCCTAAAAACGTTTCGAAGAAGGTGATCATTTAGAATATTTACATACTGTAAAACAACAATGTACTGTATAAAGCAAAATGTGTGTTCAGATTCCTTATTTACAGTATAAAATAGGGTGATAATTTAAAGGCAGAACATCCTTTCTTACACATTTAGTCATTATAACACATTGAGTCTTTGTCTTACACTAATTTCTTATTATTTTTTGTTTCAGTTCCATCCAGATGGACAGATCAGAGCCACCAGAACCCAGCTGTGTGTCTGTAAAGAGTGCCCAGTCTCTGGATCCTCCTCTTCTGTTTAAGAGAGCTGCCAATCTCGACTTTAGGTTAATAGTGCATTAAATATGTTGACCAAATTAAATCTGTTTGAACAAAATGAAACTTTTTAAAATTTTCTCCTGAATGTTCTGTTTAAGATCAGAACAGGTGCAAGGATCTGATCCACCAGAGCCCAGCTGTTTATCCATGAAGAGTGACCAGTCTCCTCCACTTCTGTTTAAGACACCCATTGATGTTTTCCTTAGGTAAAAGCTGAAGGATATAGAATATCCTAATGCTATTTAATAATAACATAATTGATTGTTTGTTATGGGGCAAAAAAAAGTTTGTGAGTGTTTATTGCTAGTGCAATGGTTCCCAACTTTGTTCCTAAAAGGAACTAGGATTTATCTGACACCAGTACAAGAATGAACTTAAGTTACATGAAAATGTAACATAGCCGTTTGTATTGATGTATTGCTGAAGTACTAGTGTATACCTAAAATAATTATGTTCACAGAAAACAATAGTGTGTCGCTTCCCTCAGCATTAGTAATGTTTACAGTTTTTTGTGATATGGGCTTACAATTAGAAAACACACAGATAAACAATGAAGGAACTTTATAAAGGTAATTCAATGTTCATTTCTCAATTTTGGATCCCTAAAAGGCTCAAGAAAACCCTGTCTCATTCAGTTTCTTGACATGTTTTGATTAGTTCTATCCAGATGGATAGTGGGCAGTGAAGAGTGACCAGTCTCTGGATCCTCCACCTAACAAAACAGCTGTCCTTGATTTTAGATAAAGTGAATATGAATGTTACATCATGTCTGTAAAATAATAAATTGGTCAAAATATTAATCATAGCCAACTTAAACTTGATCAATTTACACTTGACAGTTTTTAAATGTCATTTATGACAAAATTATCATCTGGCTCATTCGATAAACAATAACTGATCACAGGGCCTTCTGATGGTTTTCCTGCATCAAACCTTAATTTTATTGAGAACAACAAGTTGATATTTTGAAAGCAATGCAGAGTAAGAAAAAGTACAATTTTTAAAATGACAAACAGCGAAACAAAGACATAAAAAAATCACTAAATTCTCTAAAACATTTTAACATTAAACGTATTATTTCATTAACATGTTGAATCAACGATAAAATGTATTCTGTTTTAAAGTACTGTTCTTAAGTTTAAAATAAAAACAGTATTTTTAGGCAGAGCACAGCCTAGTGAAGCAATCTGTTCGAATTATAAATTATTATTTAATTGATTTGTTAAGGTCACTTATAAGTTATTTGTAAAAGCTTAATACGCATACACATCAAAAAGTCATTTAGACTAGACTTAGACTAACTTGTTCAGTTACCTCTTTAACATGTCTGTGTTAATCTCATTAAACAGCCTTGACTCTCAGTGTCCTGAACCCCTCAACACATTCAGATCAAATCTGCAGAAGAAGTTTAAGTGTTTGTATGAGGGAATAGCAAAGCAGGGAAACCCAACACTGCTGAATGAGATTTACACAGAGCTCTACATCACAGAGAGTGAAAGTGGAGAGATCAGTTGTGAGCATGAGGTGAGACAGATTGAGACACAATCCTGGAGAGACTCAACAGAGGACACATCAATTATATGCAGTGACATCCTAAAACCTTTATCTGCACAAGACAAACCCATCAGAACTGTTCTGACAAAGGGAGTCGCTGGCATTGGAAAAACAGTCTCGGTACAGAAGTTCGTTCTGGACTGGGCTGAAGGGAAAGAAAACCAGGACGTCCAGCTCATATTTCCACTTCCTTTTAGAGAGCTCAATTTGATGAAGGACAAACAACTCAGTCTTTTAGATCTTCTTTACATTTTCTTTCCAGAATTAAAAGAAAATGATATAGTCAGTGAAAAATTTAAAGTTGTTTTCATCTTTGATGGTTTGGATGAATGTCGGCTACCTTTGGATTTTCACAGCAGTGTGAGGTTGTGTAATGTAAGTAAATCAGCCTCAGTGGACGTGCTGCTAACAAACCTCATCAAAGGGAATCTGCTTCCCTCTGCTCTCATCTGGATAACTTCCAGACCAGCAGCAGCTGATCTCATCCCCTCTGAGCATATTGATCGAGTCACAGAGGTACGAGGCTTCAATGACCTACAGAAGGATGAATACTTCAGGAAGAGAATCAGTGATGAGATGTTGGCCAGAAGAATCCTCAGACACCTGAGATCATCAAGGAGCCTCTACATCATGTGTCACATCCCAGTGTTCTGCTGGATTTCAGCCACTGTTCTAGAGAGAATGTTGAGTGAAACAGAGAGTGGAGAAATCCCCCAAACTCTCACTCAAATGTACACACATTTCCTAACCATTCAGACAAACATCAAACATGAGAAAGACTATGAGAAGACAGGTAATGATAAAGACATGATTATCAGACTGGGGAAACTGGCTTTTGAGCAGCTTGTGAAAGGCAATCTGATCTTCTATGAGGAAGACCTGAGAGAGTGTGGCATTGATGTAGCAGAAGCATCGGTGTACTCAGGATTGTGCACTCAGATCTTCAAAGAGGAGTTTGGGCTTTATTGTGGGAAGGTTTACTGCTTTGTTCACCTGAGCATTCAGGAGCATCTAGCAGCTTTATATGTGCTGTTTTCATTCCTGTTATACAAGAGGGATGTACTCTTTGAATATTTATCCTCAACACATGCAAGTGAGTTTACAAGTAACACAATATCAGAACTGCATCAGAGAGCAGTGGATGAGGCTCTTCAAAGTAAGAATGGACATCTGGACCTTTTCCTTCGATTTCTTCTGGGTCTCTCACTGGAGTCCAATCAGACACTTCTGCAGGATCTTCTATTACACACAGGAAACATCTCCTGGAGCAAAGAGGAAACTGTTAAGTGCATTAAAAGCAAAATTCGTTTGAATCTGTCACCCGATAAATACTTTAATCTGTTTCACTGTTTAAGTGAACTGGGTGATCAGTCTCTACTGAAAAAAGTCCAGAAATACATAAAATATGGAAATCTTTTAAGCAGCAAATTCTCTGCTTCTCAGTGGTCAGCAGCGGTCTTTGTTTTGTTGACCTCAGAGGAGTCATACATGTTTCAACTGAGTAAGTACATAGACTTATACGCAAACAAGCACCAAATCACTCCAGATGAGGTTCTTCTGAAGCTGCTGCCTGCAGTTAAAGCATCAAAATCAGCTAAGTAAGTAACAATGAGCACATGTAACAATGTGTGTGTGTGAACAGTAGTGTGTGGTGAGGTGTGTATGTACATTATTACCAGACATAAAATCTCAAACAATTACCCTAGTAGTGTGTGGCTGTGTCTGTACAGTAGTGTGTGTATGTGTGTGATGATAAATGTTAGTTTTTACAGTAGTTTGTGGTGATGCATATTTGTGTGTTCTCGCTTCATACAAACACAAGAAATTGGTAAAGATAAACACTGCATCTATATACTGTAGGTTTTATACTGTAGTAAAATGCTCTATATATTGTGTTATCACACCATCTCATGAAAACGTAATACATCTGTAAAAAAGCACAACCTCTTATATATGTGTTTTGTAAATGTTCAGGAGGACCACAAGTTCAATAGTGCTCCAAAATAACTCCAAAAAATTAAATAAAAAATTCATTTGTTTTTACTGTTTGTCAGTGTGTAGTTTAGTACAGGGTAATCACAATTCAGAGTTAAAAGTTCAGTCATAGGCTCATTATATGGACTTCAAAAATGAAATGACAAGAATATTAATTGAAATGTTTTCAAATAATAAGCGGACTTTTACGTCATTTTCTTATATAAACCTCTGTATAGTTAAATTGTGTGTATGAGTGTGTTTACAACCAATTGCAGGTTAGAAAATCCTTCATATGACAAATTTTAATTAACAATTAATGTTAGACGGGATCTGTATCTTGTCATTCACAGTCTTTCTGATTGCGGACTGTCAGACAAATGCTGTGCTGATCTAGTCTCAGTGCTCGGTTTAAAATCAGGTCTGAAGGAGCTGAATCTGTCTCAGAATAAACTGGGAGGTTTAGGATTGAAGTATCTCTCTGCTGGACTGGAGAATCCATCCTGTAAAGTGGAGAAACTGGAGTAAGTCATAAATTTGTCTCTTACAACATTTATTTTGTTTGATTGTTCTCTTTCAGTTGAGTATTTTTTATTGACAAAGTGTAAATACATAAAAAATGCGGAATTTACCATCTCCAGTCTGTTTTTATCCAGTAGCCCTATGACAAATGATAAAAATAAACTGTTGCATAAGTTTCGGTGCATCACAAAAAAGTTTGCCCTTGAGCTGTTTCTTTTCAAATTTTACAGTTTTACAATTTTACTGAATACAACAGTATTCAGACAGTTTATTTAAATTAAATTGCCAGCCTACTGTTATTGTACTTTCACAAATAATTCTAAGCTTACAAAATACCTACTACAATTACCATGGTGAAACATCCTGGTTACATATGTAACCCCTGTTCCCTGAAGGAGGGAACGGAGATGGGGTCTTGCTTGAGAGTCCTATCACCTTCACGTAGAAAAAAACGTGCTAATGAGCATCGGCCCGAGAGAAAAGAGCCAATGAGCATTGGGCAAGAGAGCTGCACGTTGGGTCACGCCCACCCAGAAGCGAGTGTATAAAGCCGTCTGCCGCTCACTTTATTTCAGGTTATTGCTGAGGAGCCCAGACGTGTCCCGGTCAATCAGCGGTGAGTCAGGCTTGCGGCAGGGGGGCGTAACGTCTCCGTTCCCTCTTTCATCCCTCTTTTCATCCCTTTTTACCCGCTTCCGGGTGGGCATGACCCAGCTCGCAGCTCACTTGCCCAATGCTCATTGGCTCTTTCCTCTCGGGCTGAGGCTCATTGGCGCGTTTTTTCTACGTGAAGGTGATAGGACTCTCATGCAAGACCTCAAATGTCAGTCCGTTGACATAATGTTGAACGTGACTGACTGAAAGGGAACCATGGTTACTTTGTGGTTACCATAGTTTAACTGTAGAAAACATGTTTATTTGTAATACATTTTATGTTTCTAGTCATTATGGTGTGCTAGAATGATATATATGAATATATAAATATGAGATATATAAATGGTAATATATGGTAATATAAGATATTTTACTGATATCAATTTTTATAGGTGGCAATGATTGTGGACAACATGTTTTGGGTAAAACAATGTCATAATATGATTTTCCTCTCACTTTAAATTGTTTACTTCAATTAAAAAAAATTTTTTTGTCTTTTTTTTAATAAAAACTTTTTTTTGTTTACAACCTTATTTGTTCATATATACCAAAGGTGCCAATAATTTTGACCACAGCTGTAACTGAAGGCATTGCTTTTCGCATTTATCTAATTCTCTTCACTTACCTGATTTCTGTATAGACATTTTGCTCTAGTGAACACAGAGAAGGTGAAGAGTGTGTTGTTGTTCTCTACAGGTTGTCTGATTGTGATGTGACAGATGAAGGTTGTGCTAGTCTGGCTGCAGCTCTGAGATCAAACTCACACCTGAGATATCTGAATCTATCTTTCAATAAACTGGGAGGTTCAGGAGTGAAGCTGCTCTCTGCTGGACTGGAGAATCCAGACTGTGCACTGGAGAAACTGGGGTAAGATTATAAATGAGTCTCTTGCCTCAACATTCAGGGGTGCCTAACAGGTTAATAGCAATCTACCAGTCGAATGCAAAGATAATGCTGGTAGATGGCACATCATTTATATATGCTTTCAGCTAATTTTAATTTCAGATAATAAAAAACAGTAATTTTCCTTCTGTCTCTGTACAATTTACACTGTAAACACTAGTGTAAGATCATAAATTTGTATCTTGTATCAATACTAATGACATTATTCAAAATTCACTTTGCATGGTGCTGCAGTGTGTGTAAACAGTCACTCTGTAATGGTAACAATCCTAAGTTAAAAATTTTAATTTTGTTTTAAACATTTTTAAATTTGTATGATCTTGTTTTCTTTGTGTTATTTGACGTTTGAAAGCACTGTATATTTTTGTTTTGACCAGAGTTCAAATTTCTGCAAATAAATGCTTTAAATGACAGTTTATTTGGAATTTGGGAGAAATATTGTCAGTAGTTTATAGAATAAAACAAACATGTTAATTTTCTTTAAACACATATCTATAAAGAGTAAAACCATAGAAACTGATAATTTTGCAGTGGTCTTATAATTTTTTCCAGAACTGTATATACACCTGTAGTCACCAATGCAATAAAAGAAGAGTTTTAGCCTTTACTGTTTACAGGCAGATTTAAAAGAAAATGACCGCTCAATCAGAATATTTCATTGTTCACTACAGGTTGTTTGATTGTGATGTGACAGATGAAGGTTGTGCTGGTCTGGCTGCAGCTCTGAGATCAAACTCACACCTGAGATATCTGAATCTTTCTAAAAATAAACTAGGAGGTTCAGGAGTGAAGCTGCTCTCTGCTGGACTGGAGAATACAAACTGTAAATTGACGACACTCGAGTAAGATAATATGGTTTAATGATTGCATTAAAATGCAACAATTTATTGTCTGAATCTTATGTTTAATATAATCACATGTATATTTCCTCATTGAGTTCCCTCTGATATTATGTGGTACATTGTGATATATTATATTTGATTTATTCTTAGTATCTTTAACTCAGTAATTTGTATCCATAAAAAGCTATTTAAAGCAGAGCCATTGTTACATTACCAATGTTTTCTCAAAGTCTTGTTCTGTTTAGTAATCTGAATTGGGTTCTAAAAGGAGAGAGTGAAGAGTGTGTTGTTATTCTTTGCAGGTTGAATAATTGTGATGTGACAGATGAAGGTTGTGCTGGTCTGGCTGCAGCTCTGAGATCAAACTCACACCTGAGATATCTGGATCTGTCTAATAATAAACTGGGAGGTTCAGGAGTGAAGCTGCTCTCTGCTGGACTGGAGAATCCAGACTGTGCACTGGAGAAACTGTGGTAGGATAATAAATTAGTTTCTTGCATTAACAATGTTTTCAACCAAATTAATTTAAAATTTATTGGTTTATATTAGGGATGGGCACAAGTACTCAGGAACTCGGATGTGACAGAGACAATCAATCATGAAAATGATGATTGTGTGTGTTGATTTTTTTCTTTTTCTGATGGTGGCATTCTGGTCAGTACCATGAGGTCAAAAGCTTAAAAGCTTGCAGTCCAAAGTCAAGACTGGACACTTTTTTGCAAAGCAACTTACAGTACACTCAAAAGTATACAATTTATCAGTGCATGTGTTCCCTGATAATCAAAACACAACTTTTGTGCTGCTGACACAATGCTCTACCAATTCAGCTGCAAAAACATCCAGTACCTGGTGCATTCTCAAAATGATTACTTCTTCCTAAATCTCTCCTTTATCAGTGTCCAACTCTAGTTCAAACATATATGGCTGAACACTGGTCTTTACAATGGCAGACATGTGAGCTGCGTCTTATTTTAAAAGTCGTGAAATTATCCAAAGTACAGCCCTCTTCCTAAAAGAGGACAGGCGCAGCAGGTTGTCTGCATTCAAAGATACAAACATGAAAAAGTGACATTCAGGGCATAGTTTAATAAATAATATGTGAGGTATTTTGAGTTGAAACATTTCAGACACGTTCTGAGGACACCTGAGAATTAAATTTCATTGCGGAAAAGGGTCATGATAGGTTCCCTTTAAAGTCTGTTTCTCCTTGTTGATCTGATGTTGTAAAGTGAGAGTGAAGAGTGTGTTGTTGTTCTCTGCAGGCTGAATAATTGTGATGTGACAGATGAAGGTTGTGCTGGTCTGGCTGAAGCTCTGAGATCAAACTCACACCTGAGATATCTGGATCTGTCTAGTAATAAACTAGGAAGTTCAGGAGTGAAGCTGCTCTCTGCTGGACTGGAGAATACAAACTGTGCACTAGAGAAACTGTGGTAAGATTATAAATGAGTCTCTTGCCTCAACAATCAGGGGTGCCTAATAGGTTAATAGCAATCTACCAGTCAAATGCAAAGCAAATTTACTTTTCACTCGTCCAGGCCTGAAAGTGAAGGCAGCTGGGTGAGTCACACCACTGATAAACATAAAAATATAATTTCAAGATAGACAAATGATAAAAGACACGCTTGCTGAGAATCTTTTTGTATCCAGTGGGCAGTTGTGGCCAACTGGTTAGTGAGTTGGGCTTGTAATCAGAAGGTTGCTGGTTTGATTCCAGCACTGAGGGGTTGCAACTTGCCGGGCGCAGTAATGTGCTGCCCACTGCTCCGGGTGTGTGTGTGTTCACAACTTGCAGTGTGTGTTCACTCCTCACCAGTGATGGGTTAAATGCAGAGGTCACATTTTGGGTATGGGTTACCATATCTGACAAAAAGGTCACTTTCACTTTTTCACTTCAGCTTGGATGGCTTGATCAGTTTAAAGCCTTTTCCCTCCCATTAATAATCTTAATTGTATTTCCTCAAAATCCCCCAAAAAAGATTTGGGATAAAATGTTTTAACAACCCCAACCTTTTTGTAACCCTGGTCTGGGTTTATGTAAATGCAACTACATGCCAGTTTTCTTGACTGTCAGTAGTTTATTGCTCTAAAAATATAGCCAATCTTGACTATTATCAGTTTTTCTCTCAATAGAATGTTTAAAAGCTCTTATGAATGATATAAATTCAAGAGGATCTCCATAAAATGCTGGTATATCATTTTGTAAAAACTGTCTTGACTGTCTTTGTTTTATTTTGTCTATATCTCATGCACTTCTGATTTCTGATATCCTTTGCATTTCCTTTTTAAACCTTTGAGTTTTGCAGGTTTTGCAGCCATTTGAGGTTCCGTTCCAGTTAATTCTGCATGCTCAGGCTCCACTCGAATACATACAGAAGATGCATGCAGATGCATGCTGTTATTAGGGAGCACACTCAATTTTGCACTTCGGTTTTAACTTCTTTAGAATCAGAAGTTGCTGTATATTTGAACCATTTTGTGATGGAGACGCGGCGGTGTGAGGATCCACATACAGCAGTTTATTCGAAATACAAAAAAGAGCAAAGTGTGTTATTGTTCTCTGCAGGTTGAATAATTGTGATGTGACAGATGAAGGTTGTGCTGGTCTGGCTGCAGCTCTGAGATCAAACTCACACCTGAGATATCTGAATCTATCTAATAATAAACTAGGAGGTTCAGGAGTGAAGCTGCTCTCTGCTGGACTGGAGAATCCAGACTGTGAACTGGAGAAACTGTGGTAAGATTATAAATTAGTTTTGCATCAGTGTTTAAGTGATTTTTAAATAACTTTAAATGATATATATTGTCAGATTTATTTTGTCTTCAGTGACTGTGTAATGTTATTGAAGCAATTTCATACAATGCGGAATGAGACATTGTGTTGATGTAGTGACATTACAGGTTTGTAAAGAGTACTGTAAAAGGCCGATGACTCGAGTAAGAATCCAACAGCAGCCACATAAACCTTCAGTGTGGAAGGCGAACTGCAGCTGTCAGAATCCCTGACATGGAACAGCACTCCGGGTCAAAACCATTTGTTTTACACCATGGACAATACAGCCAATTTAAAAGTGGATAGCCATCTTGCAGATGGGGCTCCTGACTCTTCAAGCGTATTGCAAATATATCCACTTTTACTCTACTGAAGTAGATGAGCTACATTCCCAGATGAGCTTCACTGACCGAGGGTTCAGTCTCCACTCACGTGAGGGATCCTTTCCTTCGACAGCATGCCCACTACACATTTTAGACGTTTGTTCCACAATGCACACTGCACAGCATGCATTGTCAATGCATGTGTGGTGACCAGTCCCATCATTATTACTTAGTGCCTTTATGCACCTGTCTGTGACTGGACACGCATGTCCTGAGGCATGTGAGGGTGCATGCACAGCAGACCGAGGTGACAAACAACTGAGGTTGCTGCCATCAGTCCCAAAACCTCTGAAACTCCTTCAGAGGCCACTCTTTTACCATTGAGGGGAACCACCTTGATGGCACGTTCCGCAAGTAGTTGTGGATCTCCAACCTCAGTACCTGCACACTGTGTGTTGATACCGTGTGATGGCTGAAAGGGATCGCCATGCAACTTGCCCGTTGCTCACGGGCAGGGAGCTGGATGCAGCATTTGAGCGAGAAAAATTTTGCTCTTTGAGGTGCTGTTTGTGATTTTAATGGTCCTACAACACAAACACTCACAGCAGCTAGGGGGATGTGGGGAGAAACTTTGATGTGCTTTGTGTCTATGGGCTCTGAAAAACATAAAAAGTGCAGCAGATATGAGACGAAAGGTCCTTTATCAACACTACAGTTTGTTAGTAAAGGAAAAATGGTTAGAATGGTTAATTGAATACAAATTATTAGACATTAAATCATTCCCATACATAGTTACTGTAACAAATACACTGAGGCGTGAGGATCCATCTGCAGCACCTTTATTCGTGTCGAGTAACAGGTGAGGGTCAAAACCAGCAAACAGTAATATAAGAGACTAGACAAAGACGTAATCAATCAATCTGTGGGTCGAGGCAGGCAGCAAACAATTATCAACGTTAAACAGGCACAGTTCAGGGCAGGCGGCAAACCATCAAAAACGTAATCCAAAAAGAAAAAGGCAAAGAGGCAATCCAAAAACGTAAACAGGCAAACAACAAATAAAGAACGCTCTGAAATGCATGCAAGAGGCATCAAGACATCGCAATGAGTACTTAGCGAGTTGGAATTTAAATATTCCCGCTGATGAGTCGGTGATCGGGTGATAAACAGGAAGTAATCATCGAAGGGATGTGGGATCATTGTAGTCCGAATTGGTTCAGTATTCCACCGTGGGTTCCTTCTAGTGACGCGGAGGAGGAGGAGCGGGAGCCTCCTCTGTAACAGAACCCCCAAAACCCCCCACATCCAACCCCCCCACCATGACCGGCTCCTGATGCGAGGAGGGAGCGACGCCGGGGTCTACTTCTGGGTCTTGGGGCCAGCCTCTCTGGATGAGCTCTGTGGAACTCCTCAGTTAGTGTGGGATCCAGGATGTCCACAGCGTTTACCCACGAGCGCTCTGGGCCGTACCCCTCCTTGTCTACAAGGTACTGGATGCGCCTTCCCCGGCATCTGGAATCAACGAGCTGATTCACCTGGTAAGCCGCCTCGTCATCCACCACAATAGGAGGGGCCTGTTCCCGGAGACCCCCCCTCCGGATCTCCAGCCAGTGCACCAGCGGGCTTGAGCAGGGAAACATGACAGGTCGGAGAAATATGAAAATGGTTAGGTAAATTAAGGCAAGACGAAACAGGAGTGGTAATTCTTATAATTTTGAATCTTATGTACCTTGGACTAAGTTTTCTACAGGGAAGGCATAGACAGAGATCTCCTGTGGAGAGCCAAACCCATTGTCCAGGGGCAAAGCTGTGTGCGACGTGACGATGACGGTTGGCTTGATCTGTTTAATGACGTACAGCATGGAGTAAGTGTGTGTGGGCTCTTTCCCAGACCTCCCCACTATGGCAGAGCCAGTCAGTTACTGCTGGGAGGTCGGTGGGCTCCCAGGACCATGGAAACAATGGTGGTTGAAAGCCCAGCACACACTTGAAAGGGGGTTACTTCTATGGAAGGTTTAACTAGAAATTTTTGGGGTATTCTGCCCACATGAAGTACCTGCTCCAGTCAGCCTGACGTTGATTGCAGTAGGAACGAAGAAGTCTGATGATTTCTTGATTGAGGCGCTCGGTTTGGCCATTGGACTGGGGTGATATTCAGATGTCAGGCTGACGTTGACTCCTAGACTCCTAAAAAATGATGACCACACAGGAGTCCCTAGGTGAATTGGGGACCCCGGTCTGAGACAATATCATCCGGCAAGCTGTAAAACTTAAAAACAAAGTTACATAATAGTTCAGCAGTTTCAAAGGCTGTTGGAAGTTTGGGAAAAGGGATTAAACGGCAGGCCTTAAAGACTTGGGCTGAGATAAAGAGAAAATTCGACCACTAGGCGGCGCTGCGCCAGGTACTAGATCTATGGTGCAATCTACCGAATGATGTGGCGGTAATTAAGTAGCTTTGCTCTTACTGAAAACAGTGGCTAGATCTAAATACTCGGGGGGAACATTACTAGGGGGCCTTGATTTCATTTGGAAATCAAGGTCCCAGCGTCTGGAAGAAGAGTGGAGAGGCACAGAATCCATGTTGCTTAAAGTCCAGTGTGAAGTTTCCACAGTCAGTGATGATTTGGGCTGCCATGTCATATGCTGGTGTTGGTGCACTGTTTTCTGAAGTCCACAGTGAACGCAGCCATCTACAAGAAAATTTAAGAGCACTTCATTCTTCCTTCTGCTGACAAGCTTTATGAAGATGCTGATTTCATTTTCACCTACACTGCCAAAGGTACCAAAATTGGTTCAATAACTGTGGTGTTACTGTGCTTGATTGGCCAGCAAACTCGCCTGACCTGAACCACATAGAAAATCTATGGGGTATTGTCAAGAGGAAGATAAGAGACACCACCAGACCCAACAATGCAGATTACCAAAAAGCCGCTATCAAAGCAACCTGGGCTTCCATTACAACTAAGCAGTGCCACAGACTGATTGTCTCCATTCCACGCCGCATTGATGCAGTAATTCATGCAAAAGGAGGCCCAACCAAGTATTAAGTGCATAGAAATGAACATACTTTTCAGAAGCCTGACATTTCTATTTGAAATCCTTTTCAAATATCCTTTTTTTTCAAATATCTTATCCTTTTTTTATCTTACTGTATATAATATTCAAATTTTCTGAGACACAGAATTTGGGGTTTTTCTTATCTGTAAGCTATTATATACCCTTAATATATGGGTTTAACTTTCTAAACTGAGTGACAAAAAATATTGACCTTTTTCATGATACTCTAATTTATTGAGATGCACTTGTATATGTTATGTTACTTTATTAACACTTTTTCTTGTTCTCTCAGTTTAAACTTTTATCTACAGATTTTGTTGTTGTTCTCTGCAGGTTGAATAATTGTGATGTGACAGATGAAGGTTGTGCTGGTCTGGCTGCAGCTCTGAGATCAAACTCATACCTGAGATATCTGGATCTGTCTAATAATAAACTGGGAGGTTCAGGAGTAAAGCTGCTCTCTGCTGGACTGGAGAATCCAGACTGTGAACTGGAGAAACTAAAGTAAGTTAAATAAGTCTCACCTGAGTGATAGCCATATATTTTTCTGTAATCTTCAATTTTAGACAGTCGTGATTTACGGTAAAATACAATAAATCATTTTCATGTTTTTAAAAAATATTAAATGTTTTTGAAAGAACTTATATAAACTACATTGCTAGCAACATAAATAGATTGCAAATTCTATCAATTTATAGCAAATTCAATAGCGAATTCGTCCTTAAAGAGGAAAAATAATACAATACAAACTTTTAAAGCAATGGTCACAGATAGCAGCGGCTCAGCTGAATGCTGCACATACTTCTGGTATGAAAGCACTCTGTCTGCATGCTGTGTGCGGTGTAAAGCAGGCATAGGACATAATAAATTGTAATGTTAAAAAGTTGTATAAAAATGCTTTACACAAATTGAGCATAGAGAGAGTGAAAATGGTGTTATTGTTCTCTGCAGTTTGAGTTATTGTGGCGTCTCAGATGAAGGTTGTGCTGCTCTGGCTGCAGCTCTGAGATCAAACCCCTCACACTTGACAGAACTGGATCTGTCTCATAATAACTTGGAATATTCAGAAAAGCAGCTGCTGTCTGATTTAAGGAAGGACCCACATTATAAACTGAAGACCTTGGAGTAAGTAGTATATATTTTTTCTCAATCGTATAGGGATTTTGAGGAGGTGTAACCTATGTGTTTTATTGTAGTATCTGGGATGATAATGATGATGATGACTGGATTGATTATGAAGAGGATGACTGGATTGATTATGAAGATGATGATTGGACTGATTATGAAGATTATTATAACTGGAGTGAGGTTGATGATGATGATTCTGATGATGATATTTCAACATCTGATGATGATGACGATGGGGCCCCTACAGTGATGTCACAGCTAACAGAATTAACAAACACTGGAAACACAATGTAGCAGACTTAACCTGTTAAGCCACCAAAATGATCACTACAGAAAGACAGTACTGTAGCCTACCATATATGATGATGAATATAGGGAATGCGATGTAAACAATGGAGGATTTTTCCAATATTTGTAATTCATTATGTCTTTGCACTAAAAGTGCAAATGGATGTTATATGGATGTGAACGCTTCATGTGGACAGTTAAACAGTGCAACCTCATTTGCACTCATCACTGAAGCTCGATTTTACAAAAAAAACAAAAAACAAATGATTGTTTTACTTTTGCTTAAGCATATATGTCATTAAACAGTGATCAAAGCTAAATCAAAACAGATATCAAAGCTAAACACTTTGACCTTTCTAATAATATATAGTATGTAAAGTTTACTGTTCTTAGTTAACAGATTACATATTAAATGTACAATATAAACTGGTAAACAAAAGCACAAGGGCTGCAACAACTAATTGATAAAATTGATTATTATCGATAATGAGAAAAATCTTTAATGAATTTGATTATCGATTAGTTACATAGGGTGTTTTGTTTCTTAGGCTCCTTTAAATGCTCAAAATGTGTTGTTCTTTTATCAGCAAACTCAATGCTTTTTAAAAAATGTCCTTGCTGGAAAGGCGATGAAATTATAAACAAGTCATAGTAAATGAGGCCCCTCTTTCAAAGCTTTTTAAGAATTGTTTTCTTTGGAAACACTATGAAATGATAAATATAGCAATTTCTTCCTTAGACTGAAATATAAATGGCACAATGCATGCCTAACTGGTTCTGTAAGTGATGGCATCTAGTGCAATAAGATGCCATCTAGTGACTGGAAAATAAGTGTCCCTAATTCCGAGTTGTATGCATCACCCTGTGAAATAGGCCCATACACAACAGATCTGTTTGTAACTGTACAGCTCTGTGACATCTCTCTTTAAAGCATGTCACTCAATCCATTTACATCATAGTCGATTTGTTTTTTATATCGGGCCTATTCTGATAATAAATATTGGATTAGTGCATACCTTGTTCTTAGTACAGTATATATTATTTATCTTTTTTTTAATTATTATTTACCTGTTTAAAATGTTTAAAAAAATAAAATGTTTTAGAAATAAAAGTTACACATTTATATAACTATATAAAAGTTAAACAGTTAAAAAAAAAGCCCTCCCTTTGCAACAGCCCATCCGTCCTTGGGATAGAAGAATGTGTTGAACACTGATCTGTAATGTATTTGCTCACTGAACTGTTTTTTGTTCATTTGTAGCCAAAATAGTGGCAGCTTTTTACAAAGTGAAACTACATTTATGTAGTTTTTGCAGGTCTGTGTGAACGCTGATCATTTTGATGTCCTCTGTATGTGAAATGTTTCTATTTTCACTGCATCATTGTCATGGAAACATACCCCAAGACATAGTTGACTGTGCAGTTGTTATATGGACCACCAGCAATGACCGCAGGTCACAATTCACCTTAAATTCAACTTGAATTTTGAAATGCTTCAAAATGTGGCATTTATTTGCACAAGCTTGCGTTTCCAGCCACATTTGCATACGTATGAATGGAAGTTGCTTGTGGAAAGTCTAAAAGAATTAATGGCTTCCTATACACACTCATTTACACTTAACAGACGCTTCAATCCAAACCGATTTTCAAAAGTTGCCAAAAAAGAAGCGATTCATCTTAAGGCGGCAATAACATGAGAAGTGCCAAGATACAAAGTTTGAACAATTGTTCAGAGAAATACATGATAGAAAAGAGATTTTTTTAAAAATTGTGAGCATTTAACATTTTTCATTTAAGTGAAGTGTCATTATTATAATACAATACAGTATGTTTTAAATAGTTTTTATAAATTATTATAAATACTTTCAGTGGTCATAAGGTGATGGTGTTCATTTTTAGTCTGTTACTGCATGCTAAAAATATGACTATGTCAATTTTCCTTTTTTTGGTAGGTATATATTTTGACATTGGTTAAAAAGCACTTATTGTTTCTGATAAAAGCACAACACAAAAGATAAATCCACCGTCTGTACATTGAAATTTACAGTTGAATATTCTTGCATTATACATTATGTAACTGTAATGATAAAATATATTTTTTTTATTTTAATTCTACTTTAATCTGGACATTACAGGGAGAATTGTCGAATTTGAGTATTACTGGGAATGTTCCTCCTTTGTGCAAAATTGCCAATAAAAGCTACTGTTGTAACTAACAACCCATTACAAATAGTTCAATCAACAGTTAACTTAATATTTTCAATTTTATAACTATGGTATTTTATAAACCATAACATTTCAACATCTGCATTGACCTTCACTGCCACACGGGGTGCTGTTATACTTTTCCTTCACACCTGCCAGTATGTTGCAACGTTTTTAAATATCATCATGACATTCACCCGCAATTGTTTTTCAAACTTTCCACAGACAGAATTTCAAAACAAATACGATCTTTAAACAGCTCAACAGTTTTATTATTGAAAATTCAGTCACCCTTTTTAATTTTTCTAATAGTAAGGTTCTTGTGTAACATAAACCAGCACACATAACTACTGCTCATGTTTTGTTTTTCACAAAGCCTTATTCACAAACATATGTTAAAATAACCTGCATGTATCCAGAGTATACTGTACGTTGTTTCCAACGTTCTCTGCCCAACCAGTATGCTGTCCATGAGGTGCGACGGAAGGGGCAGGGACATGGGATGAGGTCACTAGTGTCCAGTCCTTGCAATCAGAGCTGAGGAAGGTTTTTTGAGGTCATGTTTATTGTGTGTTGTTGAGGTCATGAAGGATGCCGAGTCCAAGACCAGTGTAGAGACTTAAAGAACAATAATTTAACAGAAATCTACAGAGTCACCCAGTATTAGCACACTGGGGTTACAAAAACAGAACATAAATGAGTAAGTCATTAGTGGTGTTTATCAGGCAGACGTGGACAGCCAGAAAGGTAAACCAGGTGGTCAAAGCAAGGCATCTTCCTGTTTCAAATGTTCATACTGCAGGTAGTCTTGCTCGCTTTCTGTTAACAGTCACTTTCAGATAAGACAGTTGTCGTTTCTCTCTGGTCCAGTCTGCCGCACGGAACCAAGAGTCAACTTCTCCCAACACGTACAAGTCAGCTAAAGTAAAGGTAGATGATGATATGTATGAATATAATATATAATTCATATGCAATATATATTGTAAAACATCAGAACATTAGAATTCTCATTTTATAAATAATGGAAGATTTTGTAAGACACTGCTTAATTGTAATGCTATATTAAAATATATCCAACATAATGACGGTATAATGACAACATTTTACCAACAAAAGTTTATTTTATATAGTATGGGTGAGACATTTGGTAGATGCTTTAATCTAAAGTACTTGCAATACTATATATAAAGCGATATATTGTGTCAGTAAATGCATTCTGTGAGAATCTAGCCTATAACTTCAAGGTCCTGAGGATAACTGCTATGCTCTGCACTTAATAATTCTGCACATAATTATATGCAGCAGGACTATAAGGAAGAATCTGACATGCAGATATGAAGGACGTCATATTTCTAAAACATACTATTAAATAAAAATAGATTTTGTGTTTTGAGGAATGTTTTGCTCATGTCAAACCCAAATGCCACATGACTTACTCAGCAATATTTAATATTTTATCATTTATCAGGCAAAAACCAGTCCAATGAAAATCCTGAGTCACTCTGAAGACCTGACTTCAGCCTCTGAAAAAATAAGGGGTTAAGGGTTTGTCTAAATTCTAATCCCTCACTGTGATCAACAACAGGTGATGCTTGTTTTAGTAAACACCATTACATAAGTAAATATTTACACGTGCACATCACATAAATATTTACAGAAGTACATTTGCCTCAGCTTTCCAACTTCTGATTTAGGGTCTAAAGTTACTATCTATGGTAAAAAGACCCTGCAACTTGTCCTAGTCATTATGTTATTGTTGGTATATTGGTAATTTGCAGTTTGCAAAAAAAAAAGTGTCACTGAAAGAATGAATCTTAGCTGTTAGAGCTCATCAGTTCTCATCAGTGAAGTCGATTAACTGTCTTGTAGCTCAATTGGTTAGATTCTCAGGAAATGCACAATCAGATAAAATATATAACCCGAACATATAGAAAATGTTACTGCTTCGTGCTGGCCTGCTTCATTTAGTATGTTGTCAAGTTAGTGAGCGTGTTTTTGGCACCTTCATCACGACACCACACAGCGACAGTTCATGCAGTCCTGACCGCTGTCGTCTGGCGGGTTCAGCTTCCTCATTTTGTGCTGACGGATCTCTCGTACAAGGGTATAGAACGCGTCCTCCACACCCTGCAGAGATGTTAACCACAGTCATGGTGAGAAATGTTAAAGCTCGGATGTACTGCTGATGTTATCTGCTAATTTGGTGAGAAATGACTAAAAACAATCTTACAGATTAGTAACAAGAATATTGAGAGTAATGATCTTTTGATTTGAATGCAGTGGCATTACACACAGGTCTACGTGGAAAGTGCAGTTCTAAATGACATATGTGAACTATGTGATGTCATTGTTGATCAAAGTATATTTTTTGCTAACACAAAGCAACAGTGAGTCATCCCCTGCAGTGTTATACAACGTACCCTGTGTGTATGTGTGTGTGTGTGTGGGTGGGTGGTTGGGTGATTGTGAGGAGGTTTACTGCATTAAACACTGTAAATCCAAAGAATCGCCTTGAAATATAAAACATACAAAGACCTCTGAAGGTCCATATGCTAGTTTGAAGCAGAGACAGTAGGGCAAAAAACATAAAAGACAATGTATTTACACGTTAAAAATGAACATTTTGTGTTTTCCAGTTAATACTATCAGTGCTCTTGAACATTATTTAGTTACAAAGAAATCCTCAAATTTTGCCTTTATATTCATAAAATTTGTTATACTACTCTGCCCAATTGCTATGTTGCTTGGCAATGGTAAACAGCCTAGTCATGGTCAACTACAGCATACTACTAATTATATTACCACAATATTAAACAATATCCGAATAACTGTTGATTATTAATAAGTAAACTATTGGTCATTTTTACTGCATTAACAGTTCCCACCAATTAATAAAAGCAATAAACCATTCAAGGTTTACACCATTCATGTTGTGCTGCTTTGTGTCATGCCTCTTGTGGCTTTTGAATTATCTAATGTCAAGTTCACATCTTCTGCAGTTAACAAAACATACAATATGATTTTACATTGAGAAGCATTTACACAAATATTGAGAAAGCTTGATTGTAATAATGTGTCATTACTGATTTTAATTATTTGGACTGAATGATTCATACAACAATCTGAACATTTTTTTGAGAATTTCAATAGCCTTGTGTGGTCAATTTTGGTTCAACAAAATTGTCTGAGATTTAAACTGTTGTTTTCAAATTAAGTTCACTAATTTTCAGAAGATTAAAGATTATTATTAAAGATTATTAAAGATTTAGATTTTCAATAAAAAATGACTTAAATATCCATGTGTTTTCATACAAAGCTATCCTATGGCTTCAAAGGACAAAATATAGCACACAAATAACATAAACTACTATTACATTCAGCTTTCTTCACAATATCTTCTATTGTGCTCCACAGAAGATCATTGAGGATTGAAACAACATGAGCATAAGTCATGACTATTTTTATTTTTAGGTAAACTATCCCTTTAAGATCTTTTTCACAGATGGACAGAAAAACCATTGCTTCTTCCTCACTTGTCTGGTTTTGGCTGAGGTCTCAATGAAAGGGATCCCGTAGCTTCGAGCGAGCTCCTGTGCTTGCCGTGTGTCCACTGTCCGAGCTGGGAGGTCACATTTGTTACCCACAAGTACCATAGGCACATCATCTGAGTCCTTTACCCGTTTAATCTGTTCCCTGTGTGCAACAGAAAGGTGTCACATTCACATAACATAAAACAGTGGACCAACATTTGCCTTTTAAACAAAATGACACTGCAGAATATTTACTGTAAACAACCCTGATCAATTCCTACATTACGGTTACATTTTAACAGGGGATTTTATTGTTTTGTGTGAAAATTAATTTGCAGAAATATGAAGCACGAACATTTACAACTATTTGTGTAAGATGGGGACTATATTTCTTCTTTTTCACTGCCTTTTGTGTGCACCATGGAAACCAATTATGCAACCTATAGAGTGCACTCAAATTCAGTATTTGACAAGCCGCCTTTGTAGGTCCACTAGGTTGTAGAACAGAGTTATTATATGTAAACCCCTTTGGACTAGTTTCACATTACAGTCTTTATGGATTATCCTCTCAATTTCCAAATGATTTTCCAGCCAAAAGTGGAATACACTATATAATGCAAAATAAATATTATACACAACTGCCATCTTAGGCTGATATTAATCAGTGCATTTCTATTACGCGTGATGTACTGTAATTCATGTTTTAAAAATCCATTATCTAGACCCATTAGCCATAAATAACAACCTGATTGATATAATTTTGTTATCTTCCATTTCTGGTTTCTTTTTCATGTCTTTAAAAGCACTATAGCACACTCTCGCTGACTCTTTGTCTCTTTCTCTCCCCGTCTCTTTTTTCTCAAAGTGAGTCGAGATGGATTTCACTTGAACTGCACTACAAATGTCATGCCTTACTTTCTGCTGTCCTTTCAACAACAACTTCAAAATATTGTGTGACAGATCTGCAAAAATAATTTAAGGAACCATGAGCGTGATCCATATTTAGTTTATTTGTTACGTTAAACACCAAATACAGTAGTAGCTGTCAGAAAATGTTAAAAATGATGCTAGTAAGATTGCAGGCTTGATGGTTTCACTTAATGTGGCGCTAGGTTGCTTCGTGTAATTGTGGCTTAACATGTCAGTTTCAGCTGATTGCTGTGAAATTACATACTACTGCTATTTAAGTTAACATATAATGGAAAACAGATCTTTGAAATACAACAGTAACATTACCAATTATATTATTTTTACACCATGCCCCAACCAAGCCCTTTACAACAGGATTCAGTGACGTGTTTTCTTTGTGGAACTTGAAAGATTTTAAATATAATACAAAATCTGAAAGTTCTACAATCAGTCTTTACTTTGATGTTTAATATTAACAAGGAGCTGGACGTTGAAGTTTCATTGGTTGTAGAAGGGGCAGAAATAATAGCTTGTAGCTTGGTTCACTTCATGCTGGTTAGGATAAAAACTTTAACATGGAAAAGTTTTTGTTTTTGGTGCAAAATAAAATGTTACAAAAGTGTAAAATATTAAGAGACGGCAGATTTGGTGGTTTTGCTATCCACACACACCTGTATTGATGAATGTCCTCAAAGGATTTGGTGTTATTGATGGCAAAGACACATAGGAAGCCCTCCCCCGTCCTCATGTACTGGTCTCTCATGGCGCTGTACTCCTCCTGACCAGCAGTGTCCAAGATGTCCAGTAAACACGTCTCTCCATCAATCACCACCTGCTTCCTGTAGGAGTCCTGCCAAATCAACATCAAATTCAAACGTATTCAATAACAACATGTATTTGTGCTAGTCTTCTGTATCATACTACAATAATTACAGAAAATAATAATTTTCCAAATAGCAAGTTGGAGATCCTGTTCTGTCTTTTTCTTTCTGTGTAGTCAAAATCCAGTCTAGATTTCCTTTTTAAATGTGGTAGAATAAAAGGCAGTGCATGTTTGGTATTAGTCATTGACCAGGTTGTCAATACAAATCTTATTTAGTAATAGTAAAAAGTTAGTATTTGTCTAGTCTGTATTATCTGTATAATCTGTATCATAGACGTTTATATGAATAAACAGTTCCAAAGTGGATTGGGAAAATTGTCCATAACTCTTATTACTTTAACTAATACATAACTCTAACTAATAACTGTTATTGATATGAAGAACCATAATGACTAAAAACACTTAACAGCCTACACTATCCCAACACTTGACTTGAACCCACTGGTCGCATAAACAAGCAGCTCTGTGCTATTGTGTGTTACTGTAGAGACAGTGGCCATAAAAAGGACATTGTTTGTCTAAAGACGGGCGTGGCAAGAAAGCAGAATAGCGAGGGAGATAGGAGGACATGCTCCAGCACGTACACACACACACAGCCCCTCATGCTGGGAGCGACCTCAGACGGGAAACTCCTAAGGATTACTTAATGCTTTGTGCGCGAGCCATATGCAGAGAGAGAGAGAAAATCTGATTTGCTTTGTGCCCTTACAATGGACTTTAGGTGTGGGGATATTCACAAAATAACACTTTTATAAAATAACTTTTATAAACTGTTGATACATAATAGAAAAACAACAAAAAATTTCAAGGACTCTATTTTCAAAAGCAGTACATTTCAAACATTTAAAAATTAATTAAATGAGATGTTTGCAGAATCACTGAAAGTTAATATTTAAACCTTCTATTTTTAAATTACAAAAGAAGTTACATTTATTGTCAGTTAGGTTTGTGGGTGTCAGCTGAGAAATACTTGCTAAATAATGTCTATAATAAAGTAATCAGCCTGGATGATATATTGGCCCATCGCTAACTTCAATTATGCGTGAACACTGTGCACACACGTTACCTCTATGGTAGGGTCATATTCATCCACGAAGTGGTTCTGGATGAGTTGGATGGTGAGAGCGCTCTTGCCCACGCCTCCAGCCCCCACCACCACCAGTTTATATTCAGTCATACCTTCACTCCTCTTGAGCCACTCACCACACCTGAAGAGAAACCAAAATGACAATCAATGCAAACGCACCACCCACTGTATACATGATAAATGACTGCTACCACTGAAACTAGTGATTAATCTTATATGTTAACCAAAAGGTTCGAACCATGGAAGTCCAAGATCTAATTCCTTCCATCCTTGATAATGGAACTACAACATTGATCATTGAGCCAATCACCTCTTACGCTTTGACATGAAGGAAAAAAATAACCCCATTTGCACTATATTTGCATACCTTTTCACACATAACTTAAACACCAATACATATACTTTATGCAAAATTTCCACTGTTTACAGTCAGCAGCTGCATTTTATATAGCATGTTTGCATATATACCACATATGCTAATATATCTGTATACTATATTGTAAATCTTAAATTGCTGTTTATCTTTATGCTCTGTTTTTACTTTGCTCTTTATATTATTGTTTAGTACATTATATGTATAGTTATATGTATAGATTCAGATGCCATTTTAATATTTTAAGAAACTTTGACTTTAAAACTCTATTCAATTCTATTAAATATTACCTATATTTTGCCTAAAAAAGTTGATCAGAATACACGCCTACTTTTGAAAAGCTGTCGATGGAGAAAGAAGCTATTTCTATAGCATTTACCAGCAGGAACGAACTAAAATTACACTTACTTTACCACTCTCTATTTTAAAGCATTCTGTGAAGAAAATCATCTGGCACTTGAAATAAGACCTGAGCTTGCAAAGCTAGCCATTATCTGATATCTGATCGTTCAGAGGGCTTCAGTTCAGCTTCATACAGTCATATCAACAACACAGTCTGAATCAATGTTAACTCTTAATGCTGTTCAGCTACTGTCTTTCACTATCTCTCACTGGTTATTTTGTCACAGATTGGCTGTAGCTGTGGAGTATTAACTACACACAACAGCTATGAATTTTATTGTAAGTGTTTAGAATGGTTTTAGCATGTTGCTGTTTATTTGCAAGAGGGTTCTGTATAGTTTCTAAGAGACTGCAAATTACTGGCAGAAGTATTGGTAGTATTACTGAGTTTAGGAGTTTGTTCAAAGTGCTTTGTTCAAAGCAAAGTATGATCAACTTTAAAACTGAGGCTTGCCTTAGCAAACACCTCTAATTGTGGGTCTTTACATTCAGAAGTACAATACAAAATTCACTTTTTAAAGGGTTTAGAAACCACCAAGTTTCTAAAACGGGCCACAATATGTCATGGTCACCATCCAGAACATCACCAGACACAGTAGACACAGGCTATATTAGTCCCAGGGTGTGCAGCCATATTATTAGATATTTATTTGTAATCATCTAGTCTAAAAGCACTATCCAAGATCACTGTGGGTATTCAATGTTAATAATGAATGAAAACAAAGTTTTGTGGTACTATTTAGACTGCAAACTGTAAGACTACAGCACAGTGTACAGTGGGTTACACTAAAGGCCCGGTCGATTAATAAGTAACTCCATACACATGCACACACACACACCCTGGCACACGCTCTCACACACACATTTGAGCTATTAAAAGCTAAGGGCAGAGGGTTCACAAGTAACACCCATTTGTATGTACAACTGATATTCCCTTTAATATCCTTTAAAAACTAACAAATATTATACCATTTGCATGGACACGGTAGATAAAGACTCACCAATATATAGTTTTTGCTGACCAATATATAGTTTTTGCTGGTTAATCGGTATAATCTGTTGTGGCTTTTTGAGCTACTGGTTATCTACGAAATACACTGTAAGGATGTTTGAGTGTTTTTAGACATTTCAGTGTAAACAAGCAACTTTTATTAAAAGAACTTGCTATTTTCACATTCAACTGGATTCATGTGGATGTCAACATTAAGCTTTAATATCTAGATAAACATGGATGCAGTGAACATAATCCAATTTGTCAAAAAATCGGTATAGCTTACTGTAGCTTTATTAAACTGTCGGTTAACAGCAAAAATCAAATAATAGTTGCTGTTTTTTATTATACGCAGTAATGGTATGAAAAAGCTTTTAGATGTTTCAGTGTAGACTAGCAATTTTTAAAAAATATAAACTATTTTCAAATTCATCTGGATTCATGTAAACGTTAACACAATATGCTTTACTATCTAGCGAAACACAAATACAGTGTGAGCGAGCAAAAATGTGGTGTCACCAGGAAAATGTGGTATGTGCTGTTGATGTTGATATGCAGTTGAACAAAACCATAAGAGATTAGCAACTGTGGTGCATTTACTTTCAGTTTCACATTAATGTACTAAGTATGCCCTCATCAATTATACTAGGCCACAGTTACAGAGACTGGATTAATAATGCACACTCTCTAAGCACTATGAAATTTGGATTGGCTCCTTCTGTCAGTGCAACATGTTGTTTGGGCTGAACATTTGATCAGTTGAGACAAGCACAGATGGGACACCAGAGATCCCATGGGGTTCTTCTCAGGGATATCCAACATGCTCTTACTCTACCTCGTTTTCTCTCCCTCTCACTGATTCATAATTAGAACTGTGTGACTTCAAAAATGTCCTAATGAGCCCCCATTAGTGCTGTGCTGTTTGGGAATAAGCCATCGTACAATGACACAACACTGGCTTATGGGCAAATATTGGTGGCCTGTTGTAAAATTGTGTCTTTAATATTGCGGTATTGCTACTGTAGGTGTGTGCTCTCTAGTTCAAGCCAAAGAGCCCACCTACAATTCTCTTTGATATTTGGTTCCTAGAACCCTCCAATGTACGGCTGTGGTTTATATCACCAGTTTTATGGTTCAACATGCCAAAATTGTAAGTTAGAACTGTAACAGCACACTTGTCTGCAGGTTGGTTAAATCCCTAACCTGAGTTCAGTATGAGCAATAGAAAAGAAGTGACGTGAAAGTGAAATTGAAAGTAAAAGTGAAATTTTGCCTTAGCAAACACCACAAAATACGCAGTCATTTTATGCAAAGATTCTGACCATCACCAATATTAATGTGAGTCACAGACGTTCATTTCTGGAATGAAAAGAAGTGTGAACAGACACATACATATATTTATTTGTGCAAGGGTGTAAACGACTGCCCACAGTTCAACAGTACATAATTAACCAGTCAAGGTAAAAATCCATTTGAAACCAGCACTAGAATCTTTTGGGTTCTACAAAGGCTTTAGAGTTATAAATATAGTCTGTCTCTCACCATGAGCAAGCTAAATGAACCGCTTATTTTTAAACTCTGTTCGATAAACTCATATGACAGTAAACCAATACTGTATTTTGAGACTTTAGGCCAATGAGTTACATTTTGTGGATGCCAACAAACGTTTGGAGCCCTTTGTGTCTAATCTAGCAAATGAGACATTTTAGGCCAGAAGTATACCTTAGGCAGGTATGCAATTCTGACACCTGGCCGAAGTTCTGCATGCGGTCCCGTTCCACATATATAACATGCAGTGCAATGTAAACAATACTTAAAATACGTGAAGGTAACTCTACCATCACCTTGAGTTCAGTGGCAATATTCCGGTAACATGTTATCAGTTTAACTACAAATTGTTCAAGCAACGTTCGGCACCCTATGTGGCAACTCCAAGAATGCAATGTGTATCTGCACTGCTTTATTACATTCAAGTAAATTTTGGAATGCAAGTTGTGTGAAAATGAGCTTCTATAGATACAAGCATTTGCACGCACATATTTGTATAGAGAACATTTTTGGCCTTAGTGTTACAAAAGAGTGTCAAATTAAATATTTACTAATTCAATATTCCAGGGTTTCCACATTTTTGACCAATGAATTTGCATGATTTTCCCACACTGAAAGCACATTTTGAACCAACTTAACATTTGACAATTCATTATTTCAAAATCACACTTTTAAATTCTTTGACGTTTTCAGGGTTTCCATGACCACAGAAACACTGATATTCACCACAAAAATGGATGCAATCCAATAATGCATGTTACTAAAATTATTTGCCTAAAAATTTTAAGCATTTATAGCACAACAATTAAGAAATTCTAAATCTCACCTTGCTTAACAATATGTGAGTGCAAAAGTAATTGTCAGATGGACCCAACAGAGTCTGAAGTACCATTTTCCCTGAGCCACAACCCTACAACATAACTGATTCATGTTGGATTCAGACAGTAAAAAGAATCTCACATGGGATATGAACGGATCAAATACCAAGGAACCATAACAGAAGCTGAAGCAGACCCTGACATCATCCCCCAAAAATAAACACCAGTGGCCATTACATCTGCCTACTATCCCAAACCTGATGTTGAACTGCAGACACATTAAAATAATTTTGCGCATAAATCAGGTAATAAAAGATATTGTTGTCATGTTATTATAGAAATATTACAAAATGATATTATACTAAAATGCTACAAAAATTTAGCTAAAAAATGAAGTTTTAAGAAGAAAGTTTAAAAGCTATGAAAATGTACAAACATTAAATATGTAATATTTTTTCTGTAATCTATTTTTTCTATCTTTGCTAGTACACGCAAACAAAGATTTTGGGGTCAGATTACAAAGACTCGTGGGCGTTTTGTACTACACAGTACACAAAAACGGAGATGCACATGTACCCATTATATTCACTCAATAACTTCTAAACATAACAGTCCTGAATATTCTATATAATATCTAATATAACTGTAACTCTTATGGCCCTTTTTCCCGAAATCACGGATTTTGCAGTGATTAAAAATACAGATATATATAAAATTTAATTAATAGTATGTAAACACGATCGACTATTAATTGACTAAATCGTGCCGAATAATGATAATGTCAACTCACCTCTTCAAAAACAGTAAATACTACAGAAGGCTTCAAAAACACAACTTGGTATTCATATGCGGAATAACGAAATCAACAAAAACACCGTTTAGAATAAAGGAAAGTACTATATGACTACAGATATATCAAACCTTAGTACTGAAGTACATAAACGAACTAAACTGATTACTGTAGGACAAAACAGAATATTAAACTTCCGCACTGCTCTCTTTGGTCCAAAAATTACGACTCCTACTACGGAGAGATTTTTAATATTTATAAGCAGAACATGCGCCATTGGAGGACTTCCAGACAGTTTCTTAAAAATAAAATTAATATTAAGCAGCTAAGCATTAACTATTGGAGAACTACCAAAAAACGTCAGCCTGAACAAATTCATATTTAACAGCTAAATCTTCGCCGTAGTAGATTTCGCAATTGTGCGTCTAGTACGATGGGGCGTCACCCTAGTTTATACAGACAGATCTGTAACTGTCACATGGATGGCACCGAAACCTCGACACCACAACAAAAATGCTGTTATTATTTAGGGCTAATCGCTGAAGTGAATTAAATGTATATTCCGATTTAAACATTATGTTTACATTAAACGCTAAATGTCCCCCAACGACTGGAAGTTTTCGAGGACAGAAGCCATGATCAGTTGTCTGATCGATTGTTAGAGTCTGATTCAGTGTTTGGATGCTTGAACAGGTCTCGCTGCGAAGGGTCCACAAAAGCAACACTCTAAGCGTCCATTTCAACAAACAATTTTAAAATAAACGCAGAGTCTAGAAAGAGAACAGAAAAAACAATAATCTGTAGATCATCAAGACACTGCTTATACACCCATATAAACAGTTTTCATTTAATTGCAAAATGCACAAATAATTCCCCATAACAGCTTCTATTTGCGTTAGCGAATTAATAAAAACAATCATTTTAGGTCAAGAACAGTCAATATTTCCACTACGAATCGGTTCACCTAGTCTACGCTACAATATGGCATTTCAATCAAAAGATGTTTTAATTACTAAAAAAATCACTTCACCTCTGGTTTTCCGAATACAGTCACTGTCCAGTCGATTCCGTTTATTTAAAGATTTTTCTGGATTGCGATATATGTTACAGACTGTCCACTATGAACAATGTGCTCCGCTGTAGTGTGTATGCAGCACAGCCTACGCCCAGCCCCACACTACACACAGCACCGCCCAGGCTGTATATTAAGTACGCCCTGGCGACGTTGCTCCGTTACTTTCCTGTACCGTCCAATCACTTGATGTTATTAATATTCATAAGACAATCCTTTGATGTAATTGGATTCGTTAATTCGCTAGCTGACCAGCGCCCACTTACCTTTTGGCCAATCGATAAGTCAACTGAGAAAAAGTATCGTAATATTAGTATTATTCATAATACACCCCCTTACTATAGTAGGGCATAGTAATTTTGCGTCCGTTCGTTTAGGCCATGGTTAAAACTGATAATCAGATGATTATTTCATTTAAAAGATTTTAGTTTATTGACGTTCTGTTTCAAAAGACCTTAGTCACATTGACCTGTAAATATTTTCGTCTGTTTTTACAACAAATGTATTATTAAAATGATACATGTAAGATAAATAACTGCAATTAAACCATTTATACAACTCTATTTTTGCAGCATTATTATTTAAAGGACTTCACATGTGGACTACAATCCCCATGATACCTGTGCTTCCTTGTATCCAGAAAGTGTGCCGTTGCTATGCAAACTTCAGCTCTGACTGTCCAGTATGGCACAGGACATGCTTACATGCTGAATGTAACAGGTTGTCTAAGTTCAAAATGTACGCTGTTTATAAATGACAGAAGAGAACCAAAGTCTTTGAAGGTACAATGCAAATATATAGTTTGACGTTAGACCAGCTGTGTTTAAAAAAGTAATTGATTTGCTGTTTTCTGTAAAGCTGTTGTAAGCTGTGTGTGAAACACAGGACTCAGAACTATTTTCTTTCAGAGCAGATGAAATTATGAGTGAAAACTCCATTAATAAGAGGCCTGGTACTCTGTTGTGATTGAGTTTAGTGGATCTAATGTGAAAACCCCAACTCCTGTTAAACCTGTTAAAGGACTAATTAAATGAATGAATGAATAAATGAATGGATGAATGAAAGGTGCCTTGTTCAAGTCACTTCCTGCTGGCTGTGGGAATCAAACAGACATAACCATTAGACTACAACTGCCCCCTGATCTTCAAATGGTTGGACTGTGTGCTTCACCAGCAAAGTTGGAAAGCTCTCAAGTGTTGAGACAGAACACTAAGGGGGTTTCAGGGGGCACATTTACCCAAAATTCTTATTAATATATTTGTTAATATAAGGGGAACATGTGCCTAATTGTCATAAAATTGTCACATTACCAAATAATTTCTTTATGCACAATATTTTATTATTTTGTCCTTTGATTAATAGGACCCTGATATGTTCTTAGGTTTTGTGAGATTCACCTGAAAAGATGAAGAATTTGATAAATTGTGAGTATTCATACATCACATACTTAATCTACATTTCTTCATTACTGAGCATCAAAACCCCTACCCTCAGTAAGACTTAGTTTTAACCTCGAAACCCCTGTTATTTGTTCCTTTCCCCTGCCACCTCCGATCTCATTCATTTGCACCTGTTGTCCTGCAGGATTGCATATCAAGCACTGAAACTGAGCCAAACTACATCTGTTTCAGGAATAACTAATATGTTTAGATTCACAAATGTGATCTGAAGTGACTGGGTGTGGAGAGATGCATACCACTGAGAAAGCATCTGTGACATCTGAGGAACATTTCCTATATTTTTTGTCATCTGGTCTCACAGGTGTCTACTTACCCAAGCTTAAACAGTTGAAGATCTTGGTGAGATCTTATGTGTGCAGTAAGACTTCTTTTCTGCAGTGTAAGATACTTTTTTACATCCTTAACAAGACAGTTTACCCAAAACTTTGGGAATTACTTTGTTTTATGAAATGCAAAAAAGGGTTTGGAAGAATGTTCAAAGAATGACTAAAAGCACCATAAAAGTAGTTCATACATCTGTGCACTTTATTCCATAAGCTCAACCAGGTCAAACATTATCTTCTACATTTTGAGTGAAATCTTCACATGCCATACTTGAATGTACGCAACCACAAAATGGATTTAAAAGGGTTATGGCTAAAGGAAAGCATATAAAGCTTTTTTGGAAATTTTACATTATAGTTTGTTTCTAACACAAAGCTATAATATGGCTACATAACGCATGGGATTTTTTAATAAATAATTAACTGTATTTTGGACGGTGTAATTAATACAGATGTCTCAAAATTCCTCTGCAAGTCTCAAAAGGGAGGAGACAAACAAGGTTATGGAGCTCAAAGCTCACAGGGGACTTGAAAGATGTGAAAACATTTCCTGCTTTGGGATGCTCAGGGGCTGGAGAAAGTATCAGGATCCAGAGCACGGATAGGGAAAATGAATCAGAGAGCGCTGCTCTAGAAGGGGTGGGGAATGATTGCTTATTGTTCTTAGTATTTCCTCAGTGACCTTGGAACCAGCCTTTCCCACCTGCAGGTCTTGTGACTGGGTTAGAGTGGAACACTTTGTGAGAGTGACACTAAAGTGGAATACTTGTGGTGTTTTTTCAATAAAGGTATAAACAGAGATTTGAAGCGATTTTTTAATTGCCCACATAAATTGTCATCAGTTTCAGAATCACTTCAACCTTTATTGATAGGGAAATATATTTGCTACATAAGGCTCAGCTTCTACCTGTGGTTGAAGGTTCTGTGCTGAACTCACTCTCTGCAGGCCAAACTAATGGTCCTGGCAGATAACGATGGCTTCATAAGCCATCAAATCGCAATTACTTATTTCTGGCTGCTTGATCTAATGCTGCCCTGCCCCATCCATTAAATAAATTACACATTAATGCATATGATATTAGTGGCTCAAACTAGAGAGAAAAATCAATGTGTTTGTGCTACAATATTGCAGGATTTTTGGTAGCTTTTACAATGATTCAAAACTTAATTAAAATGATAGTTCACAAGATATTCAAATTCTGTCGCTATATATCCATATGCCACTCCAAACCTGTATGATTTTATTTTTTTTACTTCAGAGGACAAAAGGTAAGATTTTAAAGAATAGTTTATTATTTTGATGCTTTGTAAGGAAGAAAAAACAGCTCAGAGATTCTATGCTAAAAAATCTCACCAGAATATCTACCAAGTTGTCAGTATAATCAGTCAATATGGTCACTGTCTGATCTATTGTAAATTTTTTAACATTCTAACAATTTACCCTAGATTCCAATAGTAATCACTTACTATGGAAGGATATGCAAGACATGCTTTCTTGACCAATGAAGAGCTAAAACCATCAAATCAAAGAGTACATACATGTTGACCGGCTATTTTATCAAAAATACAAAGCATGAATTTGTCTCACACCTGTTTTATGAAAAGGGCTGAGAGCGACGTTCTCACACTTTTAATCAGATTATGTTTCTCTCACTCATTTTTGATTGTTTTCGGTCAGCACAAGGAATTTCAAAACTGGGGCAAGCCGACAGTGGGTAAACAAACTGCTTTGAATATGCATGAAGTGGTAAATTAAGGATGACCTCATTTGCAGATTTATATCTGCAGATAAAAGCAGGTCTTTGCATTCACTTTTCACTTTCGCTGATGTAGGAATATAATTAAATGTTTGATCAATTGAATTTCTTCCTGAGGCGTGTTGGCACACAGCTGGTACATTGTCACTCCATAAACTTCTCATTCAAGAAATTTTCTGACTGCAGTAAACTGGTGCTAAAATTTGTCTCCTGAAAGCTGTTTTACTGTCATATCGAAAGCAACTGGCAAAGCTTTCCAGATATCTTTGTTTGTCTGGCTTCTGCTCCTGGAGGGCCAGTGACCTGCAGAGTTTTGGACACTGCTGGCGCTCTAGGAGCCGAATTGGGCACACCTGGAAAACCAACGGGGCTAAAGGTCTTCTTTCTTAAAAGCATTGTAAACCTAAGTACATCGTAGAACCATTAGTGCCAATGGTCTGTACTACGTATTTAGGATAACGACGCTTGTGACAAACGCAGTTCTGGACCGCTTTAAATAGTGTGGCTGAAGTCACTTACATCTATGAATTACTAGAGGGCGCCATGTACATTGTAAAAATTGCTTGTTCTCTTTAGCTCTATTTTGCAGAGATATTAGGTTTTATAGCGTGCCCACATTCTATATTTCATGCATCATCAATATGATTTAACAACATTTTCAGTTATTCAATTTGACAAAATTGCAGTTTATTTGTAACTGATGCACAACAAAAATATTCTAATCACATTTGCCTTGATTTTCAAGTGGCTGTCAAACAACAGTGCAACAAAAACTTTAATTACATATAGATAGCAATAACAAACAACACGTTGCAATACAAGCTGTAAAATTTAATTTAAACTGATTATAAAAAAATTGTAACATAAAGCAAATAAATGTTACAAAAAGCAACTTCAGACTTCACATTTTAAAGGCAGGTGGGTGATCTTTCCCAGAAACATTTTTGGTGTGCTGCTTAAAAGTGTCTTCACACTAAGTGAAGTGGTATATATATATATATATATATATTAATACATTCAAATATCTTCTGTGAAAGCCGAAGGACCATAAAATATATGCCCAGTTGGTCCGAATGTAATGATGTCCTATTTGCCTGTCAAACTATGTATTTGCATACTTCTGCACACCACAGGAGATGTTGCTTTGGAGATTGCTCTGAACAGAGAGCGAATGTTACACTTTTAAAGCTAGGTTGCTATTGTTAGCATTTCTGTTGCCTATCCTTTCTTTAAAGTCACAATGGCACCAGTTGGTTACCAGTCAGTGTAAAATGGCCCAGAAACTTTAAGTTAATTCTGAGAAAAGCTCTAGTCGTTTAATTTTTAATACATGCAAGATATGTTCTTAATCTGTAAACACCTACTGACAGCCTAATTTTTATGCAGTTACAGAATCTCTGTGATTGATTTAAGTAAGTGTAAGAGCATATTTATGCACATAGGCTGATTTAGAAGCTATAGTATTAGTGAAATTAATACGCCACACTTATTGCATTAAAAACATAGTATGGTTCCTGTTAATGGCTGAATGTAAATGTAAAAAATGTTGGGTAATGTTTTGTTGAAGTTCTCTCAAAGTTATCAAAAACATTTTTGCAGTAACATTAGTACAACATTTTTTAACATTATATGTCATATATAAAAAATTAAGTTGTTAGTAGAACGTTTTAAAAGGGTTACAGAATTTAAAATTTTAAATAACGTTTAATTAATAACATTAATACAACATCTAAAATTCTTAGAACTTAACATTTTTGTAATTTAATGGAAACTTTATGGAAACATTCTTACAACCTAAAATTGTTAGCTGGGTAGATGTCAAATGCTTGGGTATGTGTTTGGATAACAAACTGATGTCAAATGCTGCTTTATGTACATACACATAGCCCATCACTGCATCAAAGATTATAAAAGTAACAAGATCAGACAGTTCTGTTACTATGAATGGAAGAAACTATAATGCTCAATATGGCCGCTCTAGTGAGGGAAGAGTATGGAGTACAAGACCAACATTGTATAAGCCAACAAAACATACAAATAAAAGCGCTTGAGTTTTGTTTGGAATGGAATACTAGCTTACTGAATACTATTTATTTTGTGAAACATTGTCCCAAAAGAAATGTTTTGAAACTGTAGGATGCACTGTTCTTACACGAGCCCATTACATTGCATGTGCCATCTAGTTACACTCACGACAAGTAAAAGTTATGTTGCATTATGAATTTAGTTTGGGGTTGAAATGCTTCTTGGCTGTCTGATGTGTCAAATGTAGTAAATCTTATGCATACAGGAAATTCCCATACTGTGTATACAGTATACACATAACATACTGCAGAAATAGTGTACTGTCATTCTGAATTTATTCCGAACATGGCCTTAGTGCATCTTTAAATATTTAGTCAAATTTCTTTGTATTTTCAATCATAACATAACATAATCATTTCAATGTAACATGATACAACTGTAGTGAAAAATTCCTTGCAAATACTTTCCTTCCCAACTGTGACTTACCATGGTTTTGATGGATAAAGGTTGACATGGGAATCAAATAGTGTCGGTCTCACCCTGCTGCAAAGACTCACAGTGAGTCATCTGTCCAGCTGCCAGATGATGGAGAACAAGAAGGGCTTATGTACCAGCTGGAGATAGCACATACTTTTTCACAGGAACCCCCTTCACACACACACTCACACTTAACTATGCCTTCGAAGTGCACTTTGAATGTCATGCACTTTGGATTTCATATGAGAAAAATATGTTGAGAATTACTACAAATTGCTAAAAACACATCATAGATTTTTAGTTTACTACATTTGTGGACTGCATTATACTGTATATTCTCACTGTAACTTCAGGTCAGTTCAGTGCAAATGAAAGACTATTAAAAAACAACTAATAAGTGATACCATTGCCTTATCAAATTAGTTTGTGATATTTTTACATAATGTTAGGAAAACAGATCTTTAAAAGGAATAGATTATCCCAAGATAAAATGTGTTATAATTTCAGCTATTTATCCCTATGTCATTCCATTATGTCATATGGCCCCACTGTATGGAGGTGAATAGGGACTTGGGTTGTAGAGAACAGTCTACTGTTGGTCTAAATCTGTTCATCCTGTTCTTTAAGGATGCATGTTTTGTTTCTAGCTTATTTACATTCCTGTCACTGACAGATAAAAAAATGGATACATTTTACAACTGACTGGCAATTTAACACATTTGTTGCATACTGTTGGATTTTAGGTACTGTAATATTACTCTACGATTACAGCTACCAAAATTGTGGGGCATTGAAATTCATGACCCTCATAAAATAACATTATGAAGTCATTTAAAGGGCAGTGGAACAAGATACATATAAAGGTTTGTAATGTTACAGAATGTCCTCAGGATTCTGTTGTGTATTTCTGTTGCACTTCATTGCTTTGTGCTGTGTGGTTTAAGTAACTCAAAAAAACAAAAACATAAAATTAACATACTTTTTTAATATCTACTTTGCAAAATGTAAGCACATGCATCTATCTAAAGTAACTGCTTTGTTATTGCAGTTATTCCGGATTACAGCTTTAAATTTCTTCAAGTGCCCTCATTTTGATTATAAAAACAATGGATGGCAAACCATATTCTTAGGTTTTGGAATGGTCTCAAGCATAAAGATGGTGCCTCACCACAGTGGATAGCTCCCAATCCGATTTCTTTTGTGACTCTGAAGAGCCCATTCCACCCCCAAACGCCCCAACTCCTACCCACCCCAATCCCACTTATCATTTTTTGTGTTACTCAAACACTGGTCACGTGACCTTTGTCCCAACACAATGGTGGTGCCTTGCCATTGGTCAGTTTCTTTGAAAGAGCATCTGTCTCCTGGGTAACGGAATGGCGGCACCACTTCAGATTGTCTCCCTGGCCCCTCCTGATATTTCACACGGACTTTCACGTACTGAGGCTTCCAGAAACCTCCACTGCTTCTTGCTCTCAAACAAGTCTTGCGATTTCTAGAAATAGCATAATAGGTGAGTAACCTGCTTCTTTATGGCTTGTTTTTAGCATAAATATTTTTCTGGTATCTATGAAACGTTTACAAACGAAAAATTGAAAAGGCTGATGTGTGAAAATAAGATGACAAATGTAAGATGACAAAACTTGATTGAGGCTGTTCTACTCAATTAAATTTAAATACAAATGGTTTTTGTATAAAAATACCATATTATTATTATTATTTTCTAATAATCAACTCCTGAAAAGTTCTTGGTCATGGCAATTAGTAGAACATTTTTCGTTACCATAGGAGCAATAAGAAAACTATTTTTTAGGCAGAACAGGTGAATTTGACAGATTCATGGAACACTTGACAAAGAAAAGGTTACTTGGTAGCTTCTTTGCACGGTCTCATTGTTTGTTGTAGTGAAGAAGCTTTGTCTTAAGTGTCTTTTCAAGATTATTTCTGTTCCTTTAGTTGAGGTCCAGTGGCCCCAAACATTGTACGGACAGTTAAACAAATGACATTGCGTTACATAATAAAATTGTAATGCCTTTATTGTACAGAAAGATACATTTCAAATAAAGTAATTTTTAAATGATAAACTGTGGTTAAAAATAAAAACAAAACAAATAAAAGCATTAAATAGTGACAAAGCATCAAAGAAAACATTCTACATCCACGTTATTGGTATTGTCTTTTGACCCATGTTCATTAACCTGTGTCATTCTAATGACAATAGTGAAATAATAGACTCAGGTGTTACAAAACAAGTACGCTACAATTTAAACATTTTTGGTTTTTATATCTTGCAAGATTTAAAATTTTTTAAAAACAATCTTTCTGCTAAGTTTGATATTTTGTTCTAACTGTAAGAATAATTGTTGAGACCACTGTACATGCACAATACATTGTGTTATATGTATTATATTTTGGGTCAACACTGGATGTTGACGTTAATGTAAATTAAAAGGAGACTTAATAAAAGATATGTTGCCGTTACTTGTTGTTTAAACAATCCTTAAATTCCAGTTAATCCAATTGGGAATGGGTCTGGAATTTATCCAATATTGTCATTTACACAAACCTGCTGCTACCACCAGCGCTGTCCAAAACACTAACAATACTTCATTCAAAGATGTGCTGACTACATTTCATCAACATCTGTTGAATGCGGTTTGAAACCTTTGGGTGTTGCGGTATATATACGTTTTTTTTGTTTTGTTTTCAAGGGCTATTTCAAATAAATGGAACCAAAATATCTTAGATGTTTGCATTGTGCTGTCTGAAGCTCTTTGATGGGGTAGAATGATGGAAGTGAAGGTTATGAGAGCATCTTTGTTCTTCATGTTAGGATACCTGTCAGAGGAGAGAGCTGGGGAGTCATCTTTTGAAAGATAAGTTCACAAGCCTTTGTTTCTCATGACCGATGACCCCCAGGCACATAATAAACTAATTTTTCTGTGCTTTAGACAAACTTTTGGCAGAAAGAATAACAACTGTTCCACCCTAAAAGCTCCTGCAGGACAGGCAATTTGTTTCAGAAACACTTTGATATGTAATATGCAATGTATATGATATGTATATGTAATATATGTTTGATATGCAATAGTAGGATGTCCCACTTGTCTGTCAAACTATGTATGCTTGCATGTGTTGAAGGAGACGTGACTTTGGAGAGGGTACAAATAGCAAGCAATAAGCAAACAACAAATATTAAACCAGCTGCAATTTGAAACAGCTCACTGGATGACACAGTTTCAGACAGCCCATAACAAACTGGTTGTGTGTTTCCTTTTCACCTTTTCTGAGCTAAAGGGCATACCAGCAACCTAACTAAATGCAAAAAAAGCAAAAAAATTCAACCGATGTCCGCTTTAGGGTCATAGCTCCAGTAAGAGGTTTGACTCATTTTCTATGGAAAACTGATAAAGGCTTGGAGTGATTATGTTGAACTCAGCTTATTTAGCTGCTGATTGTGTGTGTGGCTCTGAGGGTGTTATGTTTGTTTCTGCTTCAAAATCTTCCGTTGTGTTTTTCTCTGAGTCATCTATTTATCATCCAATACTTTCTGTGGGACCTGATGGTCGAAACTGAAAAATCAGCTTTTGTTTGTTTCTAACCCGTATACAATTTTTGAACTATCTAGACAAACTTAATCATGTCATCAATAAAAAGACAATTTGTAAAAATGTACTTACAATGGAAGTCTATAGGGCAAGCATTTGCAATAAATACATTAAAATAATATACAGTGTTTTAGAGGAAAAAGCTAATGAGCATTGGGCAAAGGAGCTCGCTTTCATTCAGGTTTGTGCTGAGGAGCTGAGATGTGTCCCGGTCAATCAGCGGTGAATTAGGCCTGCGGCAAGGGGACGTCACGTCTCCATTCCCTCCTTCAGGGAACGATGGAATTTTCCCTTTCAAAAACGTTCCTTTTCAGTCAGTCACGTTCAACGTTACATCAATGAACTGATGTATGGGGTCCCTATGGAAAACGCCGCAAACCGCCCCATGTTACGGGCTAGGAATGCAAGTATGGGCAGGCGAGGCATGCCTCTGTACGACAACTTTCCCTACCTTCGTAACCTACCCAGCACTCCACGCAGGCAAACAGTCACAGCCCAGATGAGTGCGGAGCCTGAATGCGGAGAGATCATGGCAATTGTTCCTGTTCCCCCAGGAGAGGGCACCTCAGTGCACAGGTCTCCTCTCCTGGTATAACCACGAGAAACACTGGAGAAAAACTCCCGTTGCAGAGAAAGGGCGTTGCGGAGACCACACCCTGCTACAGGAAATTAATGTGTGGAGATGGAGATGAGGTATAGACTGACAAGGCAGTACTACCTATGGGAAATGTCTCTGTGCAGGTCCTACCTACTGGGATGGCTCACTGTCCACAGAGACTGACAACAGTACAGCGCCAAGGGAAAGACACAGGTTCACCAATAGGGAAACCGTACCGTGATTCCCAAGGGGGAATCACTACACATGGGGCAAGTAGCCCAGCAGAAGGGCTGACTGTGGCATACACACAAGTACTGGGCCTGGCATAAGCCTCCTCTGCCAAGCCTGCCCGCGGTGGAATAACAACGTGGGTTCACCATTGGGAAACTGCTGTAAAGGAGTACGAACGCCTATTTCTCCCTATCACAGGGGGAAGGCAATGCAAGCAAAAACAATGAGCACATCCTCCCTCCCACTACCTAGTGGGCCCCAACAGACAAGAGGATATGGTCTCCACCCTGAGATCGTAAAACCTTGCAAGGGTGGTAGGTGTCATCCAGCCCACATCTCCGCAAATGTCTGCTAGAAGTGTTGCCTCCAACGCCCCAGAGGAGGCAACACTCCTAGTCGAGTGAGCCTTCGCATCAAGGAGGCACAACACACCTTGGATATACACCAAGTGATGGCAGCCACTATCCAGTGAGCCGACCTCTATTGGAGATGGCCTTTTCTTTCTGACCACCGCAGGGAATGACCCAGCAGGAAGTCTCCACAGTGACCTCAAGGCCTCCTAGAGCGCTAACCATTTCTGCTGCTTTCAAGCGGTAGCAGCAGAGGGAGCTCAATTTCTCAAGGAGAGAGAGAGAGCTGTGACCGCAGCTTTGAGATGGGTATGCTCTCATAATGAGAGCACAACCCAACCATGAACACTGCAACTGCATACTACTCGCCCAGGCATGTGATGCAGTGAGCATGGTCAACAGACAAGGTCAGGAAGTGAAGACATTTAGGAACATACGATTACGAAAACATACGAAACTTGCACTTTAAAGGACCAGGTCCGTCGAAGCTCCAAGGGGAACCGTCACCAGAAGCGAGCGAGATCCACTGATTGTGCCGTCACCCGTAGCGGACGCTGGAAACCTCCAAAGGCGATAGTCGAATGAACGCGAGTAGCGCACATTCGGCTCCGAAGCAAAAATCTGAATGAAAGCGAGCTGCGGCCCGCTTTATATACCCGCTTCCGGGCAGGCGTTACTTGGCCCGCAACTCCTTTGCCCAATGCTCTTTCGCTTTTTCCTCTCAGGCCAATGTTCATTGGCGCGTTTTTCTATTTCAAAGGTGATAGGGCTTCCAAATGAGACCCCATACGTTAGTTCATTGGGGTAATGTTGAACTTGACTGACTTACAGGGAACCTAGTAGCTTTTGCTGAACCTGTGTAAAGATACCAGAAAAGTACCATAATTTTATTTTGTATGTAAAAACTGAGGGGCAAATTGAAAATGATCTAAGTATTGTTTTGTGCTGGTTTATGATGGACCTAACTTGTTTTGAACCTGGAATATTCCTTAGCATATTTTCTTTAGCATATATTCTTAGAGCATATTTTCTTCTACAGGATGCATTTAAAAATAGATATATTGTCATGCCTTAAACTTGAGCTACCTTGAAATGGTCTTTACTTTAGGAGAAAGCAGCAGACTTTCACTGTTGACAATGTGATTTAAGGTTGTTCTTTACTGAGTTATGACAGTTTAACTGAAAAATGAGAAGAGTAACTTGGCCTGCACACAAAATCCAGTGAATGACAAAGAACTCTGTCATCATGTGGTGGTTGTAATGACAGAGCAGAGCTATTTTTAACTGCTGTGCCACTAAACAACAATCAAGCATTGCTACCTTGTTTAGTTCTGCTTTTACTTCATCCCGAAAGATGTGGCAACACTTGACACTAAACCAAACC
Organism: Botia almorhae; assembly: GCA_036877575.1. NCBI lineage: Eukaryota > Metazoa > Chordata > Actinopteri > Cypriniformes > Botiidae > Botia > Botia almorhae. The sequence continues at coordinate 69,883 of JAZGTJ010000073.1, forward strand.
ATTGTATCCTGTGTTCCAAACAATAGATGTGGATTTTACTCTTTGGATTTGAATAGTGCCTAAGACTCGACCTAGCTGATTCCAATAGAGCCTGATGTTAGCATGTTGCTATGCTAATTAACCAACATAACCAACATTTTTAACTGAGATTGTTGCAATAAATTTTGGGATTGATTTCATTCTGAAAGGTACATATGATGCTGCCATGATATAAATCTTACAAAAGTGTTGTTAAAGAAGTTAAGGGTACATGTAAGGCTGCCATAGTATTTGGCAATCCCAGAATGCATTGCACCGATTGTAAAATATAAGGTTCTATTTTGGTTAAGGTGCTGTCTGTGTAATCAGTAGGTTGCTCGGCTTTGTTGCAATATCACATTAAAATCAAATTATAGGCTGTGTTGTGTTTAGTGCTTTCGAAGGTCACTTCATGTTATCCAACAAAAATCTTTAAGTTTCCTGTTTAAGTTCCCTGTTTAAGCTCTGCCTGTTATGTGTAACATGAAGGCAGCATCAGAACTGATAAAAGGCCAAAGCCAAAATAGACAGCTATGCTTAATTGTGCAGTAAATTATGATAAATAACAGATAATAAATGATCAGTCAGTTCTGTTGCTTGGAAATGAAGCATGAGGGTTTGGCTGGAGTCGGTCTGCATCCAGCACACCTGTCCATTCATTGTCCACAGTGGGCTGTCTCAGTCATTGTGCTCTATCATGTACACCTGCACTTTGAAAGCATCTACTGTATGGATGTTATGTTGAATTGTTTTTTTTTTTGCTAGTTAAACTGCTTTTTCTTTATCTGGGGTCATGTGATCAGAGCGCATACAACAGGTAATTGTTTGCGAATGACGTTACTCATTATATTGTCGCTGTTAAATAGATATAAAGATAAGGAAGCAGTTTCCTATTCAAGTCAGTCTTTGAGTTTTTTTCTCAGTTTATGTTTCCTCATAAAGTAAGTCATCTGGTAACCAGACCATGATGTCCATAACATCAAATAGTAATTTTAAAGCAAATTATTTGGTTGTTAAAGGTACACATAGTATTTAAAATATACACATATATGTGTATGTTGTCATATCCATTTAAAATGCAATACATTCACATAAAATGAAGACCCCTAGTTATATAGGTGGTCTACAATTTACATAAGGGTGCTACCCCGTTGTGGTGGCAGTCATGTTAAAATCACATGGTCTCAATAGTGCCCCCTATTATAGATGCTTCCAGTTGTGAAATAAATTAATCATGTGGTAACAAATGCAGCTGTGATCATGTTTTAATGTTTTTGCCATCAGTAACCAAAAATATTTGCTTTCACACAATGCTGCATCCATGCCAATGGGTCTAAGTAGAAAATCATAAAATGTACTTGGTGCATCTTTAATTCACATTGTGGAACCAGTGGAATGTGAAACCGAAAACCAGTGGAATGTGCAGATAACTGTATCGCCCCAAAATGGGCAGTTGCAGAGAGCATTGAGGGTCTCAGATGCTATGGGGTAGGGGGACGAGATTACAGGTTTTAGGAGTTGCCTTCAGGAATGCCTCCAGGGTTTCAGAGAAACGTAAAACAGACAAGCTTTAAAAAATATTGAAAGACAATATAATAAAATACAACTGAAAAAATAATCATAATGATATTATATTATCAGAATTATGCATTATTATACAGAATTATATTTACATTTGATAAGAAAAGACTATTGTTTTGCATTTGTGACATATTTATTTGTGTTCATGACAATATGAAAATATTTTGTATACATAATAAAATAATTTGTTGTACTGCCTTGTACTAGTTGTTTTACTGGTTTTATGAAGGACTGCATTTAAGTAAATTAAAACGTGTATACTGCAAAAATAAATACGTAAATAGATCAAATGTAATATAATTTTACACACTATTAAGTTACTTTTACTTTTAGTTTTAGTATTTTAGTTTGGTCCTTCAAACAATTTATGCTTAACTGAATGAAAAGCATCGTGTTTACACAAGAGCATTGTCATTACTGTATTACATTGTTTATTTGCAGTTCTTATTATTATTCTCATGATAAAAGTAAATTTTTGTGACGCACTACAGTAATATTTTCCACAATGCCCAAGTCTTAATTTTCTTTATACAAAATGTAATATCTTACCATTTTCATGAAACGTTACCTTGATGTTTTCTTGAGATATCACCTACATGGTCTCGTTTTGTTGACATTGTGTTATTTGGTTTCAGTAAGATGCTGATGGTGTGGTTTCAGTGTGTATTGTGGGTTCGGGTGCACTTGAGTCAGCAAACAGAATACCATGATCCATCACAATGAACTAATGTGAACTAATGGTTTAAATCTCTGCCTCTCAAATGACATTCTTGTGACTAAAGGATCACAATGATCTTGCAATTCTCTCTAGCCCTTTAGACAAGATCATAACAGTGTTTCAAACTCATACTTAGATTTGTCTGCAAACAAAAGTTTCAACAGAAAGTCAATCATTCTGTAACTAAATTTTCCAAGATCAAATGACCTGAGCTATGCTACTTGCATTTGTTTTATAGTTTTATACTTTTAATATATGTCATAAATGGTCCCACATTTGTCTATATGTATTTCTAATGAATTCTAAGAAACATTTGAAACTAAATTACCTAACAGATACCGACACCCTTATTAGGTCGCCCAACAATGCATTTTTCCCTAAGAGTGAGTGAGAGAGAGAGAAAGAGAGAGAGAGAGAGAGAGCGATCTGTTTGAATAGCTGAACATGACTGGTAGACTTCCTTGGCAAGCATCTGGTTACACTCACACTGAGATGGCTGTCTGCAAAAACACTCCCATAATGCTCAGTCACCATGTGTGTAATTGTCTAATGAAAACTGACATCAAGATAAGATGAGCTTGTGTTTTGTGTGTTTGTGGGCTTTGTTAGCTGTAACGTAACACAATTGTCAGCAAAAGTTAGCTAAATCTAACAAAACCTCTCATTAAGAGACCTTATTTAAAACAAATCATACCTAAAATAGAAAGTTTTCAATTGTTATTAAAATATAATTATCTATATATAAAACAAAAGTATAGAACAGTATGTCTCCTTTAAGTAAATGCGTTGATGGGCGTGTAGATGAATGCTTGGGGGTCGTAGAAAGTGAGAAGCACAGAAACTACTCAACAAAACAAGACACACCCCTACCTGAAGACATGGGCGGAGCTTGCTCTATCAGCATAGTTTATTAAGGCGGGCTGAGGCAGACAGACAGAGAGAGAGAGAGAGAGAGAGAGAGGGGCAGGCAGCTTCACATGTGAGTGGGAGGTATTGTCAGAAAGACACCAGGGATATCAGCATTCCAGAGGAGCTTAAAAGACAGACACACACACAGAACATCCTCATTTCTGTCTCATGTTCTTTGAAGACCTGCATCTGTCTTCTTGAAAGAAATTTTTTATGTGAATTGTGGAAGCAGCATTTTAACAAAGGAGATTTTTTTTTAAAAATTTAAAGGTAAGAGACCTTGTCTTCACATGTATTTGTAAATCAACCTGTTGGTCCACTGTGATGTCTGCTGTGATGTGTGTCAGACCTTTGAGATCTGTTGGTTAAAGTTATTTACATTTTATATGAAGTTTTGCTCTTTCATAGCTCAGTGGACTTAATGAAGTTCTCAGTTATTCATCAGTATGTTTCAGATATTTCCACTAAAACTTCTTGCAAGGAAGATATAAAGAGACACAAATGAAACAGATATACAGTAACGGTGTAGACATAAAAAAGCAATTGGGTCTTTGGAGAATTCAAGAAGAAATGTTCATAAATTCATAGTGAAATCTCTCACTTTTGACTGCAGACTGTCTTGGCAAATCTGAACACAGTTTGTGACATTGTTAAGATAAGTTTTGTTTTGATTTAACCTGCTGTCTAGGAGAAACAATTGAGATCAAAGAAATCTTTGTTCGTGTTTTTCTGTATGTTTTACTTCAGATGTTCTTACTGTGCGTTATCAGTTCATATATCCTCACAGTTTTATAGCAGAGAGAGCAACGATTAATATACAATGAGGGAGAAAATCACCAGGCTTATTGCAATATGTTAAGGTCACTGTTAATTACATTCAGCCATCTGATCCAGAATTGAAAATCAGAATTCACTGGGAAACAACTTTAGATTATGTTTTCAAAGGTGTACATGCCTAGCTTAGATGTTAACATGGATCTATCTATCTATCCAGGGAGAGAGAGAGAGAGAAAGTCTGATAATGAATGAAAGTATTGAGTCTGGATTTGATTGTGTTTAAATCTTCATTAAGTCTGGGTCTTTAACTTGCTCAGATCTCTAGGAACTTGATATTTGCTTTTAATCTATCCAAAATCCACTGCCAGTCTGGTGTTTAACTACATTCTGTCTAATAATGACCAGATTGTTTAAAAGTCCTGCACAGCCACACAATCTGGTGTATATTTCTAAGAAATGTCCGATGTCCTTTTCTTTAGCACTGTTTCTTAAACATTTATGATTAGATCATATCAAATGCTTGTGTTTTTACTTTAAAAACTGAATTTATTTAATTTATCCTATTTGATCTTTGTAGTCTATTGTGACTTAACTTGATATTGTGTTTTTATTTACTTCTGTTTGTTTTTTATAAACAGTCTCAGGCATATATTCAGTAACTTGCTTACCATTATTTTGTGTGTTATCCAATTTCATATTAAAACTTTATTTTATGTTTTCTTACAAAAATGCGACTGGTGCTTACCAGTGCAAAGTTGTGTAATACTCCTAGGTTGTGAGTGCTTGCCAGGTCTATATGATGTGGTTTCTGTGGTTTTGAGTGGTTTCTAGGACATTGCTAGGTTTTCTGGGGGGTTGCTAGCTAGTTTTGCTATTTGTTTTTAAGTAATTGTTATGTAACTGCTTACCGATCCATGTCAATAAAGCCCCCAGTCCTCTATAATCTTTATGTCCTCAGCTATGTCCGACCTTTAATGTAATGTAGCTCCAGGAGATTTTTTTAATATCTGTCAGACGAAAATCTTTAAGTGCGCTAATGTGCTATGTGCGCTAAAATGTACGAATTGAGAAAGGGTTCAAACATAAATCATGTAACCCTGAGTATGAGCGATAATAACAGTAATTAGCATTGTTATTTCTGATACACATGTGAAATACATGGTCACAGGGTCAGATTATAAACGTGATGTGCCCAGGCGATGATGTGGTCATAATCTGGGGAGGGTTGTATAGTTGGTGGATCCTCCTCAGTCATTTAACAACATTTACCTGGTCTAGTGCATTAATCTGTGCCTGCAAGGTCATGTCATAGTTACCAGATTATTTATGACTAATCAACTTAACTCTTGTGACGTGAAGGCAGATGCAGCAGGTCTTGTCATGAAAGACTCAGCTCAGCTCTTTAATGGTTAAGAGCTGGAAGGGTAGTTAAAGTGCCAGTTCAGCAGTTAGCTTGTTAATTATAACAGGTTGAGTTTGACGTGTCTAGCACTGTCAGAGAAGCTGATTTACCAGCAGGCCGCTTCGTTTATCAAACCTCCTGAAACCCATAACAAACAGCAGGTGTAGGCACACAGCTGTCCATTAGAAATGCAAGCGCACTGCGGCGCTAAAACATTGATCCATAGGGAGAGAGATGGGTGTTGTAACTGTTACCAGTCAGGGCTGTAGCTGCATTGTGGGAGTTAGTGTCTGGTTTTAGTATACATTCTGGGTGAATTTGAAGTCTTGTACCATTATAATTGGAACACTATAATGGCAAAATCAAACTTAAGTTATCATTACTGTAATGCATGATTTTTTAAATGATTTTTTATGTTGATTTTTGTTACAAGATAAGCATTACTGTAATATGATAAAAAATAATGTAATGCCTGCTTTTTTGTACAATGTCATGTATATTAGGAAGTTCTTGAATACATAGACCTTAATTAAAAAAGACTGTAATAAAATGATTTTTAAAATGTATATATTTAGAGTATATTTACATGTGTACAAATATTTACACTGTTTTTGCATTACAGTAGTGAAATTAAGATTTTGTTGAGAATTACGGTAATGTGAATTGTGGGTGAAACTGTTTTAAATTGTCATGAAAATAATGTCACAATACAGAAAACATTGAATGGTACTAAAACAGGTTCAGTTTCTGTAAGCAAAATATAATTTTTTTGTTTCTCTCTTTTGACTTCATAAGATTCAGATTTTTATCCTAATACCCTCATGGCAGAAGCATAAACAGAATGTTATTTTACTACCAGTGAGTGAGTTTATTGACCCCTATGGTGACCATTATGCTTCACTGGGTTCATTGGATCAATGTTGAAAAGTCAATGTTGAGTGAGCTTCCATTAGGGTATGTCAAAGCTTCATGCTTTAGGATGAACAGTTTCACCTACATGCAGATCTGTAGCTTGCTTTGTAAGTATGAAAGCCTTCTCCTTGTTTCTCTCTTTGTCCTGATCTTTTGGTTTTGCCTCTCTCTGCTTACACGACATGCAAGTTTCTGTTTTCACGCTCTATTGAGAAATTCAAATGTGTGTGCAAAAGTGTGAAGATACCCATTTAGCACAACAGAAAGCATTTTGATTGCTCTCAAGGTCGGGTTAGATCCCTCTGAACTAGACAAATCAAACAAGCCCAACGTTTTAGGAATAATTATGCAAACCTGGCAAACAAATATAAATGTTTTCCAAACATCCTATTTTGTAAGCATTGTGGAAGTGTTACAATAATGTTTATTCACAATATGACAGAGAATGTATATTAAAAATGTTAGTACTGTAGGGTTCATTCTACTGGAATATTTACTGGAATATAGCACTCCGAACATTCTGAAAACTTTAATATCAACATAAAAAAAGTATTTGTAAGAATGTATGTCTTTAAATATTATGAAAACATTTATCAAATACTAATGATTCAATACCTTCAGGATGATCCATAAACAATATTTTGAGAATGGTAATTTCTAACGTTTACAAAACCTTTACATAACATTGATCCAACATATTTGAAATGTTTCCTGTTAAGCAGAGAGTGTATTCATGCTAGCCTGCATCTACCGGTAGAAACAAGGTCTCCAGAGACCCTTGCTGTGCCTACAAGAGCAGGTGCAGTTATTCTTTTGCTGCTTCAGTGGTTTATTGAACAGACTGAAGGAAAAAATATCTGTAACTCCAAGACAAACAATTTATGGTCCTGACTACATATACAGAAGCTGTCATCAGTGTCACTGTGGATGAACCACTACAAACACTGACCGTCTGCTTACACAATACACATGGACAGCTAACAACACCCTTGAAGTGTTACATAAGTGTATCATAACTAAGGGTATTACATAACTATCAGCAAGGATATATGAAATTGTGCCTTTAAAGTTTAAACTTTAATTAAGATTTGATAGTCTAATTCCTCTGTTCCTCTTTTCACAATATTTAAACTCCCAAGACAAATAAGGTTGTTTTAAGGAACAATGTTTTGAGGTCAAGTGTTTCTACCTTGTCTCGTCATCTGCTGTTAATTTTATGACACAAAATCACAGTTCAGAGATTAAATCAGTCTTCCTCAATTTTTTAATTTTTCATCTCAACACCTTTCAGAGCTTTTTTTCCCAAATCAGAGTTGTTTGATCAAGATAATTTTTGATAATCTTGTAATCTTACACTTAATCTTATAAAAGATAATCTTATACTTAGTTCCCAGGTCTTAATTGAGTGAATCTCTCACATTCACAGAAATACTCATTTACACACTTATTAGGCAGAAACTTTGTCTTTCCACACCATACATCAAGGATACTCAGAACTGAGCAAGAACTTTCTTGTCCCAGGGTCCTCTGGGTAATTATTTAGCAAAGCTCACATAATGAGAAAGCCAGTGTGCTATGCTTTAGTTGACAACACTCATCTAAATATTCTCCCTTGGAAACCACAAGCTGTTCGCCACTGTTGCTTGATGCTGTTGTCCCAATGCTGTTGACAGCAAAATGTAAATCCAATAGTACATACGTCATAAGAGCTAACAAGTACGGTTTTAAAAATTCCATTTATTTTCTCCAGACATTAATTTTTAATAATAACATATAAACTTCATTACAAATCTACAATACGCTCAGAGGTTAAGTGATGATATAGGCTTCTATAGGAGTTTAATAGCAGAATTTCTACACAGAATTACGTTCCCACAATCCTGAATAGATATGCACTAGTCCCCCTCTATACTTGCAAATAACATATATTTGAGTTTATCTAAATATTTTAAGATAATAACATTTTAGAATGTAAAATATGTTTTATACTTGTATGACTAAAAAACAATTAAAAAAATAGTATTGTTGAGATTGACCTTAGTGCTGGTTGGTTCGGTTCAGGTCTCAAAAATCTTTAGTGAAGACTTTTTTTAAATCCATATGAAGAAATGAATAAAAAATACTGAATGGGGAAAAATAGCAAGGCTGCTAAAAAGTGTCTGGACACTCTGTTGGGGTGGATGACACATTGCCCACTCTCTCAGTGGGAAGTATCCATATTTTTCAGGTTTGTTACACTTGCTAGAACAGTTATCTGGAATAAAACAGGCAGGGGGAAGTCAAGAATGTACACACTTTTCAATGCTCCCACACCAGGAATGTGCCATTTCGCAACACACATTCTTAACGGTTTGTCTGTCAAGTCACAAAAGCAGTTCCACACCAGAGATTCAGACAACACTGCACACTCTATGTGACCTGAAATTTGCATTCCAGACTTTTTAAACATTCGCTGATACTTAAAAGGGCCCAATACAGACCTCTGACCTTCACCAGAAGAAATGCAGAAAGCTGCCACACAGTGTTGGTAGGGGTTGAGTTTGACGCAGTTTTTAAACAAACTTCTGAAGACCAAAGATAGCACAGGTAAACAGACAGGCTACCTTTGTCATTTAGTTGTGCCCATCCCTAAACTTTAATGATGAGCAAGACTACATAACTTTAAACTAGTCAAAACTGATTAGCTGCTGGGTTGACTGACCAGCTAGTCAACTATTCTGTCTTCAATAAACCATGAATAATTAGGCTGGTGTAGGTGTCCTTCAGGTATGTATGGACATAAAGTCTATCCCTTCAACTTACTAACCGACTATTCAGCTGTTGGACGATTAGTTATTTAGTTGTTTTTGAGCTCTCCTTCAAAAAATCAGATTTCCACATCAGAAAGCATTGAATAGTGAATGTTCCAGGGCACCTATTTAAAAGTTTTTTTGAATCACCACAGGGGAGTTAGTGTTGTTTTAATATAGCTGCTTACAGGTGCACCTGTTCAGTCTTGCATTGAAAATGGGCCATAGCCTCAGGATTTTCTATGTTGGCGATCTGCCTTTTTATACCTCAGGCATTGATATTCATCATTTATATAAGTTTGGAGCAGAAAGCAACATTGTAAAAAGTGCAGAACACAGTTCTCAATTATTTAGGGCATTTGGCATGTAAAACAGTGATGAATAACTTATGAACAGAGTTTCATGTTGCGTGCAGATGAACTGCAGGAATAGAGTCGGCCCTTCAGAAGGTATACAAGCTGACTACAACTGGCATGGCTGTTTTGTAAACAATCACTTGTATGTCATTTTCACAGTGAAAAACTGGTTATGAAAAACTGCAAAGCTCCGCACATGGCAAAATAAGCTAACATAGCAAAAAGCTCCGCACATGGCAAAAAGCTCGTCAAAAATAAAACTTTCCACGTGTTTATAGAACCAGAATTACAATCCTCATATCTAAAAGATAGTATTCTTGCAGTTGCACACAGATGTAGTTTTCCATGATAGTCTCTGAAGCAAGATCAGACTTAATTTGTGATCTTTGGTGAAGAAGTTCATTCAAAAGTGCAATGTGGAACTTCTCTTGGGCTGTCTGACAAAAATGCCTCGCCCACATGCTTGCAGTCTGTGTGGTGTGTGTAGCCAAGACAGTCAGTGGAGACAGTCCCTTTTGTTTTATTAGGCTGCCTTTGTTTTGGTTAGAGGTGAGGCTTGGTCACTTTTTTGCCCTCAACATTCCTTAGTAGAGCAAGGGTCAGCACTTCACCCAATCACACTGTCTGAGCGGGATCAGTCTGAATCTAATGTTTCTCAACTTTACAAAGAGCACCAAATATATTTGGACACTTAAGCTACACGTAATATATGAATGGCATTTATTATAAAAACAGCACAAGCACACTTTAAATCGATGTTTTATGATTTTAAATGATAAACAAAGGATATAAGGTTTGAATTTATGAAAAAAATGGCTTTAAGATTCATCGCATCAAATAACAAAATATCAACAAATTATAGGCTACACCTGCAAACAGGATTCTAGAGATTTTTACAGAATAATTTCACTCTTCTGAGTCTTTGCAATGATTTTTTAACCATGTGGTCTCAGGGTCATTTTTAGAGCACATACATAACAACGTACATAACAGATGTTCAACTGTGGTCAAAACACAGTTTCCTGGAGTGGTAAACCTAAAATAATCGTTTGAATTGAGCTGTTGGGTTTGATTTTATAACTTTTGAGCGTTTGTAGCTTGTTCTCACAGCAGTTGCTTTGATTTCAAATTTGTCATTCATTCTTTAGAAAATAACTGTGTAAGTAACTTGAGCTTTTGTGCTTTAGAGATGGCAGTAGACAAAATTACAGATTGCAGCTTTAAGAAAAGAAGTCTTGTTTGATGATTTCTAGTCCTGTACTGTATGCATATTAACTGTGTCATTTGTGGTTTGTAGTGTAGGGAAGATCATGTGTTTGGAATTGGTCTCAGAAACATATCTGGCAAATAAATGAAATGTATTATTAAGCAGAAGTGCTTTGATTCTGAGGCAGCCAAACAACTTTTTTAGCCTCATTAACAAGCTTTATGCTTTATGCTTTGCATAAAAAACAAAACACGGCTGTCTGTGCTAAGCTTTGGACTGCATTTGTTGCTGCATGGTGTGGTAGCAACAAGCCCATTATGAAATAATTTCTATAAGTTATGGATGGAAACTCCATCTTGAAAATCTAATCCTGTGGTAATTTGTGTGTGGACGTAATGACACGTGCACAATTGTGTTGATTTAAAGCACTGTAAATCACTCAAACAGGGAGCAAATGGGTACTAAAATGTTAACCACTACCTGATTCACGTATATTGTTGTTTGTGGAGTATATATGACTTGCTCTGTGATGTCTGATGGTTGTCTGGTTGCAGAGCAGACACATAGTGCATATATCTGTTAATAATGTAGCATTGTGTGAGGAAAGGGTGAAGTCTTTCTGGACCAATTTTTGTCCAATCAAATTCTCTGCAGAATGGCAATAGCCCGCCCCCCACTCCCCTATAAGATATGTAACCTGCCTGAGTAGCGGTTGCCAGTGACAAATAATAGTTTGTGGCTGTGATGTAAATGGAAAAGAAAGCTGTTCAACATGTGATGTTGAAAAAACAAGCTGTTTATCAGATTATTAAGGGTCCTATTGATGTAGCAGAGCATGCATTGGATTGGATTATCTGACTACTTATACAGACTTGTTATTTTAAATATAAAGTACCATTGTGCAGAGATATCACCAACCTGCACTGTTGTAGAATACATCACTGCTGTGGGGTGGAGATGCCATCCCTATAAATCACAGTTGAATCTATAATGAGTAGAAACAGTAATAATTCTCTCGCCTTACACACCCACCAAACACTCTGCGATACAGCAAATCTGTTTGCTTTCTCAGCACTGCATTCATTTGATAATTAACCAATGTAAAAATATAAAATTGAAAGCTACATTTGTGAAAATGATGTAAAATGTTAAATCAGAAGCAACCACAAAGGCATGGTCACATTAAACTTGGTAGACCATGTGTTAGTGGTCGGGTGTTGTAAAACACAATAGTCATTCTTTTATTCTTGCAGGTGTTGTCTGTGAAGGAGCAGCTGTGTATTTATGGGGGATGATGATAATATTAGGATGCATTGTGGGATTTTTGCACATAACAGCTGCAAAGGAACTAAATTTTTATAATGTGAATTGTGCTTGTGCACTTCAAACTGCTATGATTCTAGAAACTCCCGGGGGGGTTCCTGCACATTGCTATGCTACAAAGTATTGTAGCATGTTACATGTTTTAGCACATCTGCTAGCGTTAAGTGAAAAGGCCATGCCTTTCGGCCACGCACATTTCCATCAGCCCACAATGGTGATGAGAGAGAGAATTGGGATAATTAGGACTCATTGTGGGACTCTCAGATAGGGAGGAGACGAGGAATGTTTAGATGTGTCTGATGTGGGTCTGCACTTCTGAAGCAGTGGGTCTGGACATGTGCGAGTAATAGTAAAAAAATGTAAAGATGAGGTGACCCACAGGTTGCAGGTTCAAACAGTCAGACTTGGTTATTCTTACATTTGAACTAGTTGGCATTCCTCAGCTTCAGTACAGAAGATAATAGGGCTGAGGAGCTTCAAAATGAACTGACAGAGAGTGGAAAGAAAACAACAGGTGGAAAGAAAATGGACATCAAACTTCAGATGGTTTTATCTTCTGTATTTTTTTAATGAAACAAAACAACAATGACGAACAAATGATGCCCTCAGGGTGGTTGCTAATTGTTTATTTATTTATTTGATTACTGAGAAATTGAGAAGTTGCTGAATCTGGAAACTTCTCAAAGATAAAAAAGATAAAACTCATATAAACATGTCCAGGTCATATTTCACTTTGACATGAAAAGAGAAAAAAAGCAAAACATGCTTGTAATCATCTTGGAAAAATGTAACAATGGTCCTAAAAGTATGCATTTTTGTTTTAAATTCAAATAAAAATGACTCAAACATGTTCTTTATAGACTTTACAGGATTTACCCAATTGAGATCCAAATTTTATTCTTTATTAAGCTTATCTTGAAAATCTTCTAAAATTGCCTGGAGATTTGGTACTTGGCAGCTGCTAAATATTCTGGTTCATAGCTTGCCATTGAATGATTTCATAAGTGCGAAAGACTTTACCTCTCACAAAGTAACAGTCAAAGTGCAAAGAGCCTACATTTATTATGTCACACTGCTAATCTCATGGACACAGATTTAGCAAAATGCTCAGATGCTACACCTTACCTAAGCAAAGCCATCTGTTCTTGCTGCAGGGCTTCAAAGTAGAGTTAGATGCACATGCAAGCACATGTGGTGTGTCTCTGAACATCTATGTTCTGCCTGTCGGTTCCCATAACTGTTAATCTGCCAAAGTGCCTTTAAAGCAAGCCAGCAGTGCATGTAATTGAGCAGAGCCATGTCTCTGAGTCCATCTACCTTCTGCTAATAATATCTCTTGAAATTGGCTGCACCTTATGTTCTTCACAAATTGTGTCCCATTGCTCTTTATGCTGCATGTTTGTGTTTTATGATTGAATGTTTTAAAAAAAGTGGGCTTGGCAGCGAATTGCTGTGAGGTTTCTGCTTCCTGGCCAATATATATATTGTCTTCCGGACATAATAAGTCTAATAATTTAAAAATACCTAATTGCCAAATTTCATAAATGTTTTTTTATCAATTGATGAAACCCACTAACTTGGCACTCTTACCATTTTAATTTAATTTCAGAATTCAGACGTTATCATTCACTGCTGATGTGAGCGGATCTCAGTTCAGTGTCTTTGATGGAGCTGAAAGTGTGGGTGGACGGGGTTGCGCGAGTGGTTTGCGGCCTGTCAGAGGAGACATCATGCCAGGATGTAGTCATAGCACTTGCCCAAGCCATTGGTAAGTTTCTCTGAGTATCCCTAAGTATAGGTTCATCTTATACACAACCCTACTTAAAAAACTAATCTGAGATAGAAGTCTTATTACTGCTGAGTAAACACTAAGATTGTTTGGAAAAAGTTGTGTTGCTAAGCAAAAAGATCTGGTAACCAGTTAGGGTTAGTGGTCATCCTTGAGTAACTGCCATAGTGCTTTTATGTAAATGTTAAAAAAAATGTCACAGATCAGTTTGTTGGTGTTATGCATTTTACTTACTACACCTGTATTCTTTATAGGCCAGACGGGTCGTTACATTCTTATTCAAAAACTGAGAGACACTGAGAGACAACTTTTGGCCAATGAACGTCCACTGGAGTCCCTGGCCAAATTGGGCCAACACAGCAATGAGGTGCAGTTCTTCCTACGACGGACCGGCCCAAGCAGCAGTGAAGAGCAAAGCCTGAACAACCGCACACTTCCTCTCCACAAGCCAACCACACCAGAAGCCAAACGGGGATTGCCAAAAAAGTCCTTCACCTTTAACCTAGGCCCTTCCAGCACTTCTTGTACAAAAACTAAAGACTCTCGGAAAACTCCTTCTCCTGAACAAAGGTCATCCCCAATTCCTCACGCGGCTTACCTGCCTGCACCATCCAAAGAGGAGATTTTCAGACATGTTCTGCAGCAACAGGAGCAATTACGTATTCTGGAGTCCCAGCTGGTGGCTGTGGAGAGGGAAAGTAAGTCTTGGGAACAGTCATCTACAGAGAAGTCTTCTCTACAGGAGGAAATAGATGTGTTGGAAAAGGCACTGTGGAAGAACCAGCAGGAGCTGGAGGATGAGGAGTACTGGGAGGAGGAGCTAAAGGTGGAGACTGAGCGAGAGCGGGGTATGAAACGAAGGCTGGGAGAACTGCACGCTAAACTGGATGACTGCGGGCAAAGGTTGCATGAATTTAACACTCGAGCTGCGCAGCTTGAAAAAGACATTCAGAAGGAGAGGCTGGAGGTCTTGCCCAGCCAATCCAACTCCACGGAATCTGTGGAGGAAGTTAAGGCAGAGCTTCAAACTCAACAAAAACATGGGGAGGAGTTGGAGGCAGAACTTATAGAGCTCGAAAAGGCTCTGGGGAGGGCGGAGTCTCTGCTAAAGGTAAGCAGAGGGGGCGTGGCTGTCGAAAGAGGCTTGTAGCTAATGGCTGCAAATACACTGTGGTTACCTGTAGGGACCACACACAGACGCCTGCTGTGGCAAAACACAAATGAACTTACCATAGCCAAAGGAATTTATTCATATGAACATAAAATTTACATTCAAAGGTGTATGTATTCTGTACTTAATCAAACAAGTGTTTCTATTTGTACACATATGGTACATGGTCTCTTTTATGTTCTGTGCATTTTATACCTTGCAAGGAAAGACAAATAAAGACATACCCTTGACTAAGTTTCATTCCCTGCTGGACAGCCATGAATTTCACACTGTTCATAATTACGGACCAGCCTCAGTTTTATAATAACATTTCAATATTTCAGTATTCTGGCATCTTACAATCAAAGACTTGAAATTCTGTGACGATCTAAACTACTTCAGGCCACTCAAAAGTCGAAGGAATAAAGCAAGTAACTCAACCATGACTAAACCATGGCATTAATTATCATTACATAATCAAAATCTATTTCCACCAGACTAGCCTTGCTTGTGAAGTAGGTTGATTTTCCTCTTGCACCAGCAGACAATGAATCATCATAGTTTTTGAAGAGCAAGTTTGGTGACTACTAGAATCTCATTCTTTTTGGTTACGTCAACTTGTCTGTATTTGAATTTGGCACATCTCATTGTACCAATAAGCGTTACTGGCAAAGTGACAAACTCCAATAGGGGACAAATCCAGAGATTACAGTAAACAGAGCTGCAGGGCACAAACTCTGTTACTGAGGAAAGCGGTGCTGCCTTCTTGTGGTTGTCTTTGTAAATACAACTATATATTTGCTGCAATATTGTCAAAAGATTTAAATGATATGCGTCCAATAACGTTCACAAAACGTAAAACTAAACTATAGTAAGACTACTGAAATGATTCTATAACCAATTTTATTAAAATACTAAAATAATGTGAATTACTGAAGAAAACAACATGAATCTCATGAGCCTAAGAAGTCTGTGACATCTGTGAATGAGATGTTTCTTCTTTCTGTGCAACAAAAGGTAGTAATTTCCTGAATATATTTATATATATATTCAGTGTGAATTCAATACAATCATAGTACATTCAGATTCTCTTAGCACTGTTGAAAAGACAGGCTTACATCACAAGATCTGGATGCTGATGTACGGCATAGCTGTGCTGGTTCACCATTTATACCAGCACCAAATCAGCTCTATCTGACTTTAATGGTATAAGCCATTAAAGTAATGGTAATAAATGGAGGTCAACGGGATGCCCGAATGAGTGGTTGACTAATTGGTATGTTCATCTGAAGGAGAGGGTTTTTGTACACTAATTAAAGATAATGCAGAAGTGCAAACCTAGCTAACAGGGAACATTTTAAAAATATTGGATAACATTCTCTAAAAGTTAGCAAAAATGTTCTTGCTGTAACATTAGTAAAACTTTTTTTAAATTATGCATCATATATCAAAAGCGTTTTTCTTAGTTAGTGGAACATTTTAAAATGTTACAGAAAAAGCATGAGTAACATTAATATAGCCAAGCAAAAACCACATTAATACAACATCTAGAAAACTGGATGTTTTGAACATTTCTATATTTTTTAACATTTTTGTTATTTAATGGAAACATTTCACAAATAACAGCACTTTGATACCACACTTTGAATAGATGCCTCATATCTTGAATAAACCAACATATGTGTGCTACCAAGCAAACTTTAATGAAGTGTGTTTTATACGCTGGTGTTGAGCAGTCTGTTTGTGATCGTCTATTCTCTGTGTAGGGTACGCAGGACGAGGTGGAGGAGTTGAATAAGGAGCTGAGACAGTGTAACTTACAGCAGTTTATCCAACAGGCTGGAGTTTTGCCCACCCCCAGCCACCCTCAACCCCACACAGACTTTATTGAACAGCTCGAACAACTGGAACTGACACAACAACAGCAGGACAAAAACACAAACAATGGTACAGCCTCCATGCATGCATGTAAAGGCATTTTAGGCAAATCTTTTTCCAAAAACCTTTCTTTTTCGGTAAAAAATAAAAAATATATACATATACATATATATATTATATATATAGACCTCTGTTTTGAAGGTATTTGACATACCTTATATTTGTGTCACAGATTCGCCTCCTAGTACCACGGCCAAAGAGTTCCTTGGTCACCTGCGCAACCTACAGCACCTCCTGGTGTCCAGTCTGAACCCTGAGGGTGTGTATGTGTGACAGCATGCTGTTGCAGATGTCTGCTGCTTCCCTCTCTGCTCTGCCCCGCAACTCCACCTTGCCATGACCAGTGGTGGCAACCTTTTCGGGTGAAGGTGCTGCATGGTGGCCCCTCTCTAACCGCCCTCTTTAGATAAATGCTTGTCTATTGTGACACTTCAGCTGAAAGGCATTATGTTCAATTTTTATCAGCTAATTTATACAACATAACTAGTCAATCAAGAAATATTTTCATTGAATATTAGGACATTAAACAATATATACTGACTTCATGCAGCATTTATAAACCTGTGGTTGCTGCTTAGAGGATTTCTAAATGTGGATGTAACATATAATGTTTAAGGTCACAAAATATAGTATAAATAAAGTATATAGTGCCTTTCAAAAAGAAGTGTTACCTTAATCTATGCTTAACACTTTAGTTTATGGGATAGTGGGTTGGATCCAAAGTACATCTTTTGCTATGATCATAGCTTTAGCTGTCAATCAAAATTGTGGGATTACTGAGATTTTTTTTACCTGTGAAGGTGTTATTTGACTTCAGATGTGCAAACTAAAGTGTTTCTACTTGAGTTCTACGCTTTCCTCTGTCTGTTCCTCAGTCTTAGTTTGGTGTCCTCATGTTGTGCTTTGTGAGCCCTGCCAGCAGTTTTGCTGAGTGTATTGCTGTGTGTGTGAGACTTATAAGAATAATTAACACAATTATTATAATGAACATATAATAATTAACGCAAAAAATACATTTATATATGGTTCCAAATCAGTATAAATAATAAAGACAGCT
The DNA here is from genome assembly GCA_036877575.1 of Botia almorhae. Taxonomy (NCBI): domain Eukaryota; kingdom Metazoa; phylum Chordata; class Actinopteri; order Cypriniformes; family Botiidae; genus Botia; species Botia almorhae. Next base: position 87,809 of record JAZGTJ010000073.1, read on the forward strand.
GGGAAAAACTGAGGGTCCAGTGAGGAGGGAGTCCACTAAGGTCTTATATCTTAGGCTCTGGAGAGGGGGGTGGGCCCCTTTCACAACTGGGCTCTGGGAATAATATATAGGATATCCTTGCAATAGCAAAGGGCCCAAAATTCCAAATAAGGGGCAAAAATCCAAAAACATGATTATTCTACTTGAGTTTTATTTTTAAGTAAATTATGCCAAAATTGTAATTTTTGCATGATCTATTCCTAATACAGTGAAAAGATGGTACTCTCATTTCTGACATTATAATTCCACTGGTTAAAACAAAAATTATTAAATAATTTTATTCTTTTCTAATTTTATTACAAAGATTAAAACCACTGTACATAATAAACAATAACTTCACTACTTATTTATGAACTTTCAAACAATAACAATACATTAGCCGTCATTACTATAAATGTAAACATTTCTCAGAATGTATTAGGCATTTTTATCTGCAATTTTATAGCAAAACCTAAAAGTTTGACCCTAGCGCCCACATAAATCTATGCTTTATTATGAGACTCCATGAAATGGACACAATGTCTGTGCCGAGTTAAAGAATGTTCCTACAATTTGTATATTAAATGTACGTACCTGCTAGAAGTTAGTGGACTGAACCCTTACAGTTAATTAAGTCAAATATATTCTGTGGTGGATGAACCAGTTCTGGTAAAGCGAAAGTAATTTGTGCTGGAATGTTTCTGTGTGTAACTGCTATGTCCAAAGAACAAAATCTTATATAATTTCCCCCTAACAAATCACCCTTACCAATTACACTTTGTAGTTTATTACATGTTGATCAATATGATTGAGATCCTTTATTCACGATAATAAGGACTGAGAATGTATATTGTCTATAACTCAAACTTACATGTTTACCTTCCTTTGGGTTTCTTTTTGTTAATGGAAATTCATGGAAAGAAAGAACCTTCATGCACAAAAGATCCTGTTTGTTTGTAGCTACAGCATTACTAGCTTTATAAAAGTTACAAGTTTTATAAAGTTTTTTTAGCAAACCAAACCTGAAGTCTCACTCAATGTGCTTTTCTGTGTCTTGCAGTCCTAACATCCAGCGAATGATCTTGGGCTAAGGATTTGCATTGACATTCTGCTATATTTCCCGCCCTATTTCCAACCTAACTGTTAATATTAATATAATATTTTAAATATGGTTATGTATATATGAACTATATATTTACTACTTTTTGGTACATTTCAAAAATTTCATGCATTTACTGTAAAATATTACCTTGAAAGAATGTTTACTTTTTGTCTGTCTATTTAAGTACAATAAAGACTGTGAGTTGTGTCTTAGATAACTTGGGTGTATGATTTACATTCTGTTTAAACAAAATGGGGAAAACAAAATCAAACCTCCTTAGATTCTTCTTAAAGCCAAGCTTAAGTTTACATTTCAACATCATATTTGGTTATTACGGTACATTGAAGATTAGAATGAGTATTTGTAGAATACTGAAAGCACAAAAATATAAGAATAACAACCTACCGTGCATAGGCTACGCTTTTGTAAACAAACAGATGTGGGGCATAGTCTGCAAAACTTTGAGAACCTAAACATGTGACATTAGAATGTATTTATATAAGTAGAAACATCACATAATTATAGTGTATTGAAAAAAATAAGCTTTTGATAAAGTGTATTTGCATGTTAAAATGTTAGACACCTAACATTCTGATCTTACAAATGTTATCTTCACTGCAAAGGTTTTCGAAATGATGATTGTTTAACAAATTACTATATATGACTCATTTCTTAATCTGAGGCTGTGGTTAAACGACACCCTATATCTATTTAGAACTTAAAGTGTTGCTGGGGAAAACATTGCAACCACCTGTTCAATTTATTCTTAGCGATACAAAACTTATCGTGATGACTTGCATATTAAATCAGAAACCAGTTTCAAATGTATTCAAAATATTGATCTTATGTGCTCATGATTTGAGTTTATTAAATTTCCTAAAATTCGGAAATCTCTACATCTTCTTATAAATACTGTTTATACTGTATAAATTTTACAAGTACCGTGTATTGTTTAATTTTACTTCATAAAACAAATACAAAGAACCTGATTTGACCTCATCTACTGTATATTGGCTTGTGGATTATGTAAACAACATCAATACACTTTCTAGCATGGCTAACAGAAGATCAGCCTTAAATCCTCACAGCTATGAGAGTTACCAGTTCTGCGTGCCAACTTTTTATACACTATACAGTTATAGGACACAGAATAGAACAGGTAAATATAAAATGTTATTCCTTAGAATAGAATGTATTATATAAATTCAATCCACTGGATTACTCAAAAGGGCTCAAAAGTGATTCAATCAAATCTTTATACTAATAACAGTATTAGAAGCCCAGCCCAAGACACGCCTCTTTCATATGCTTTAAGATTTTTTGTGATCCAAAAAGACTTACGACTTTTTAAATAAAGGTTTACGGTTGTTCTAATGTACAGTTATTTGGTGAAAGACCGATATATCTCAGCCAGGCTGATTAATTGGTTATTTTGAGATTATCTGCCATATATGGCCAGTTCTAAAATCTATACATCTTGTTGGACAATGCACATTTTCTGTTTTCAGAACTATTTAAATGTACAATTAATTCTGAGCAAATAGCCATCTTGTTTGCTAACATTACATACAGTACATATCAGATGTTTTGGCATCAGCCATTAATAAAGCCCAAAGTGGGCAATGACTAATCATTTGACAAAATCTAATGCTCAAAATAACATAACCACTTTTTGAACACTGAAACCTCAACTTTACATGAAATAATAATCGAAAAAGTGAGTTTAATTATAATTATACATTAACAGAAAATAACACAAAACACAATAACACACTGTGTTGGTCACATGTCTAAAACATATAATTTAAAGTGACAGCATACATATCATTTTCATGTTGTATATATCCGCACTTCTGTTCCTAACGGCTCTTGTATAAGCTTACAAGTTCAAAAGTTCAAAGCTGGTGATTACATGCAACATATGGGTAAAATCGCACACAAAGACACACAAACACAAGTATTAAGAATAAGAGTACCTTACATAAACGATTTAATGACTTTGTACTATACTTCAAAAGTTTAACTTCCTTTAGCTCGGACACATGGTATAGATGAAGTACATGACTGTGACGCCCCGCACGTAGCCTGACGTCATAACATTTACAGTCACGCATTTGGCAAGCGCTTTAATGCAAAGCGACTTACAGTGCAGTGCATTTAGACATACACATTGTATCATTTATGCGTTCCTTGGGTTCGAACCCATCACCATGCAGTTCCATTACTGTGTACGCAAAAGTCTCTTTGAGTGACTGTATCCATCGTGATCCGTGAAGGATTCTCGAACGGGACATTCCCATGGCTGCTGAAGTCAGGCACACATCCAAAAGCTGGTTAGCCGCTGTCACACGCACAGTGGGATGGAGAATAGGCGCAATGTGCGTTAGTCAGTGGCTTACCTGCTTTCGGAAATCAATCATTCTGATGTGATGCCACGGAAAACCATGGAGACGAGGAACACGACTGTAAAAAAAGTGAAAACTAAATATAAAATATATCTTACATGACTAACAATTTCGCAACTGTATATATTTAGCACCACAATTATTACTTAAGTGGCTGGGCAAACTTTAATTACAATTTCCTTATATTAATAATTACATTCGCTGAATTTCTCCTTCAAGGTTTCGACCATGTGGTCAATAGATGAAACGACTGAATAAGTTTGTAAATATAAATAAAGCATACTTGTCATATTATCATATGTCTCGATTAATATTAACCACTGTTTAAAAATGACCAATCTTTCAATTATAATATATTTTGTATATATGTCGTTCTACCTTATATATATATATCTAATATATAAGTACAATAAGACAGAAGATAAAAGAAAAAATAGGTTAGAACTATAAGATATCGTCGGTCTATTACATATTCAAATAAATTAATAACTCTTATTTAACCTGAAATCTCAACCAAAAAGACACAGTTACTCACCTCAAATTCCAATAAACACATTAATTACGGAAAGAAGAGTGAATACAACAGCGAGCACTGACGTCCCATTAACACATAAGCAGCAAGAGCTGTTTTCATTAGCCAAATTAATTTCTCTATAAAGTATCAAATTGAGAATAGTACGCTTACACCAGTGCAGAAGTTAAGCTCACTTGCGCTATCCCAACCCTGCCCACTCCCCTGCAAGTGCAACCTGACATGCTTATGCAAATCACCATTCGATTAACTTGACAGCTAGCCAATAGGCATAGGCATTTTTCAGAGAAAGCCCGCCTTTTAAACGAAACTATCGAATTACAGCACAAGAGGGGGCGTCGTTACGACTATCGGGTTGGGTGGATTTTCTTAGAGTTATAGCGAGGTGCGGCGCGTTCTGTTTTGCACGTCGTACTTTAGGAATGAACCATTTTCGTCCCACTCATTTTCCCCTTGTCTTACTATATGTCTGGCAATTTAGGCTGATTTTTTCCCTGTTTGTTTTTTGAAAACCAGCTGCGATGTAAAAGTGCTCGGTTGAGACCCATGTGTAATGTTTTTTAATGATTTTCATATAAACAGGCTCCACCCCCGTATTTAAAGTGGTTTGACTCTGTTCATCTGTGTATAGTAAAGCCATGAAGCTAGTGTGGATGTGCACGTACGAAGGATGCAGAGAGAGAGAGAGAGAGAGAGAGAGAGAGAGAGAGATGCCGCGAAAAAGTCATTTTCGAAAGCATTTTCGAAAGTCATTTTAATGGTCCTTTATTACGTCAGCAACTATTACGTAAAGTGTTTTTTAAAAATAAACACGTTGATCATTATTACTATTATTATTATTGGTAATAGTAGTAGAAGTAATAGTGGTAGTAGTATTACTAGTTGTACACAAAAAATAAACACCTTATAAATAATTTTATCAGAATGTCTTTGCTTAAAATGCCATGTGTTTTCGATAAAGTTATGCATTAAATAAAAACAATAAGACTTTAATTAATTAATCAAATAATTAATTTCTAAACTAACCAGTTGCTATTGCTTTTAAACCAAATACGAATGGTATTAAGGACTTTTATAGTAAGAAGTAGAGAAAGAAACCAAACTGACTGGTAACTACTTCAACTGGGCCGCGTTTCTCAAAAATGTCGGAAACGTAGCGTAGAGACCAGTGGTGCCATACCAACTGTTGAATGTTAATATAATTATCCTGAATTCGCTTGGTAGCCATCCTTAGTAGTCTTTAGCTGACTACCGCCCTCTTTCGGCCAGTTGGTTAAAAGCTTAATGAAACGCACGTAATGTACTTATAATTCATAAGCCAAGCATATGCCATAGTAAAATTCGTAACGTCATCAGCACGCAGCGTCAAACATCGTGTGGACTTCAAAACACAAATAGTCGTACACAACCTTACTGGTAGGTACAAATACTTAATGTTATAAGGTCCCATATTAATTCAATAAACGAGACATCAACCGTGTATAAAAGCTGTTTTTAAACTACCCGCATACGAATTAATACAAAAATAACTGATGTGTTAAATTTAGACTAAAGACAAGAAACACATCTAGCGTAAAGCCATAGCTTTAATGTTAGTATTTAAGATAATTTTTTATTGAGTTAGGTTTGGGTTTGAAGGAGTTTAATGTTTAAAAGACAACCTTTCTGGAGTTTGTGGAATATTGAGACAGATGACAGCGAAGGTTATATGCATTTGTCTGACAAAGTGGCACTAAATTTAAAAATGAAACGTACCCTCATGTCATTGCCAACCAGTATGATGAGAAAGAATGTTAATACATTTAAAATAAATAGTGACTGAGGCTGTTAGTCACTAATAAGTTAAATGAGTGTGGAACATGGGGTTGAGGAAAGAAATCACAATTTTAATTTTTGGAAAACTGCTTTTAAGTGTTTTTTTGTTTGCTTTTAACTATAATAACCATTTCTTTGAATTCACATGTACATTTATTAATTTAGCAGGCGCTTTTATCAAAAGTGCCTTAAAAAGGCTTAAGAACCAAACTAAATCACAAGAGTGTACAATTTGTAATCTTCCTACAAATAGCTAGGCATATTACTTACTTGTCAAAATTATGCATAACACAGACCAGTTAAAGTAACATGAACACAGCTATCTCAAACATGGGTTGGAAAAGCAATAAAGATAAATGGTAGAATCTTCCGATGAAGGCTTTGTTAAGGTGCTGGAGGGAACTGTGGGGAATGTTCCTGTTGATGCGGTGGACCTGAGCTTAGACCCGTCACATTAACTCATTTCACAAGCAGCCCATAGCCACACCAGAGGCCTGCGGACATTTCTTCAGGTATGGTCAAAGGTAAGACTGATTAGATAGGCAGGTGTTACCAGTTTCATTCAGAGAGTTGCCAATATTAAATTAATGACCATGTTTACCTGTATAGCATTTACTGTAAACAGAAGTTTGCATGCACCATATAGTGTATACTGACATTATTGTAATATCGCTATATACATTTCTTTAATCACATTCAAAATAAACCAAAACATGTATGCAGCATTTTCCCATTGTTGTCTTCTGGAATTACAGGAGATCCACATTTTAGCCGTTTAAAAAATCCTTTGGCATGTCTTTAACTGTGACAGACAGGAGAGCAATGAATTGGAAGGTTCATTTGTAAATATTTTGTGCCATTTACTGGTTTTGACTTTAAAACAAATCAAGAGATGATAATATTATGGATTCAGAATAGAAACAAAGTAACAGGCACAAATATCAATGAATATTCTGTTAGTTCATAGTTAATACGAACTAATTTGTTAGTTAGTTAATATTAGTTCTTTTAAATGAGGTATTACATTACCCAGGATTTACAGTTACACAAGCATCATTTATCTATTTTATTTGAATTTCCAGTAACAGGGATATTGGCTTAAACTGATAACACATACATAACCAAATATTAGTATGTAAATTTGGTCAATGATTCTGTCTAGCTATTTAGCATTATTCATAATAGGCAGTTATACTAAAACTATCAATTTGATGCATTGCTGTTCATAAATGCAGGTATGGCACATTATTTGTTTTGTTTTTAAAGAGTGCCAACTCGTGTCCTGTGGATTGGAAAGTCTTCAAAAACATTCTCCTAAGAAAGTGTTATGATGGAAAGTCCAACAGAGAGTGGAGTCATATAATAATTGATTATTTTTGAAAAATACGATGCAATTATGTAGTAATTCTGTGTTTTTTTAAATAGTCTAGCCTGTGAGTACATGACAATGATAAATAATACAGTACATTCGTGGAATGTTTTTCAGTGCATTGCTGTCAGGCTAAATTTTTGATGTGCAGAGTTGTTGAGTGACTTTGTGTGATTCTGTGTTTAAGCTTGGTCTCATATATCTGATGCAGTAGATGTGGTTGGATGAGACCATCAATGCCGTAGTGGTCTGAACAGAGCCGTGTACGTGCGAGACCTGACCCCTCGCCCCAAATACCACCAGATTTACAGCCATAATATTTCACATTATTAACAGAATCAATGCTAGTTGGGTGCAGTTTATTCTTCTGTTTCTGACCTGACTCTCACTGTGATCAAATAGCTAAAAGAAAAAAAAAGAAAGAAAAAGAAAGAAAAACACACGAGTGCACGACTACCGCTTTATTACCACCAGTTAAACAAGAGGTGCAGCATATTAGGACTTTAGCCCATGGTCTTAGTTCATCTAGACATGAAGACTTGGACAGAACACAGAAAGCAAGAAAGACCTTGGCCCATTGGTGAAAAGATATCAAAAAAGAAGAGCAACTCAACTTGTGTGGAGAATTCAATGCCATTAAAGACATAAAAGAGCAGCAATGAAATGAAGTTGGACAGTCCTGGTTTAGAAAAGAGCCAAGCTTGCAATCCAAGTGATGAAACAAAGCAAAAGATATTAAACAAATATAAAAATTGAGCAAATTCAGCCTAATGAAGATGAATCACCATGCTGCAGTGACAACCCTCTTGTCATCAGTTTGGATACACCTGACATTCGGAGAACCATAAAAAGAATGCAGCCAAACCAGTCACCTTCTTTAACTGAGGAGATGAAGATGACTCCTGTTCAATAAATGGGACAGCTGCTGTCACTTTCAGAGTCATACAGACAGAACCAAGTACTAAAATATTAATCTTTGCAACTCCTGATAATATATTGAGGTCTTACAAAGTAAGACCTGTCTGTGCACATGGAACATGGTATAGTGGCTTTACTATACCAAATGGTCATTTAGATGTCCCCAGGATGTAGTTACTTCAGACAACCAGTGGGTGTCATTACATTACTATTTTATTGAAGGCTGTGCAAATGGCTCTCTCAGGGAGAAAACAATGCTGATGCAATACTCTGAAGTTGTTAAACTGAAAATGAAAGCAGGCCAATAAGGCTCTGTTTCAGAAGAAATGAAAGTAAACGTTAGACTGGGAAATGGCATCACCCTTTCATGAGAAATGTCCTGAAAAGAAAAGTGTGTCTAGATTTATAACTTTCAAAGCGCATGTATGAAACATTTTCTTTAATTTTTGTTGAACCTTAAAAGCATAAGGTCATCATACAATGAAACCCAAACATTTAGGGGATTTTTAAAGGGTTCTGAGTTTGACTGAATTTGTGTTGCATGTTATTTGCTTGGCATCTGCTCAGGGAGGGGAAAGACCGGAATACCACAGGAAATCTTTAAAGTCTTAAAGACTTTCATAAACATTCAAGCCTTGTGGTTAGTAGTTTAACTGCAATAACCCTATAAAAATATTTCATATTAAAGGATAAATCTCAGGCTGAACCAAATCTTTCAGCAAATGTTTCCATGCTGCTGTCTTGAGATGAATCTGGCAGACCAAAATTCCATGATGGTGCCTCCATCAGAAAGGGAAGGTAAACCAGGCACAATGTGATTATGTGAGTTCAATGTGACTTTGTTTTGCATCTGTCAAGCTTTGGTTTTACAGCATCCCCTGTTGCACAATCATACCACAATTTAGTTAAGAGCTCAGCAGTAAGTGGGTTCTGATTTCTCAGTCATTTTCCCTATAGGCATTTTAGAGTATCTTTAATACTCTTAAGAACTTAAGATATCTTAAATAAAGAACTTATAATCCTTGAACCAACCCAACTAGCTCAGAGATGAATCACAGTTTTACAATATTTGACTTGTGTTGTTTTTAAGTGATTTAAGGGTGGGTAAATCCAGGTAGAACGTTCACACTGTCATCATGGATTTATGGACTAGCCTTACACACACTGACAAATCCAGTGATTAGTTCTTCCTTAATCTTATTGAGACTTAAGTATAATACATACAAAATTCTGTCTGCTCTCAGGGCCTGTTCACACCCTGCTTCTTTTAAAGACCCTCCTTATTGTTGACAGGAATCCCAATGATATTGTTCTTTTGTGCTGCTATTTTTAGTTGTGGTTTTTTACTGTACTTCTGAGCTCGCCAGATCAGGAAAGTCTTGTTTTATGTGCATTTATCATGCACATATCAGGAGTGGATGCTCTGTGAGTAGTTCTTTTTCAGATGTGCTCATTATACCAGCCTGGCTTTGAGGAAGCAGACATACCTGCTGGGTGCAACACATGCACATGTTTACCACACCACACCACACCACACCACACCACACACACACACACACACACATATATATATATATATGTTAGCATATGTGGTTTATGAGGACTTTCCATAGACATAATGGTTTTTATACTGTACAAACTGTATATTCTATCCACTAACCCTACCCCTAAACCTAATCCTAAGTGTCACCATAAACCATGTTGTTAAACACGTCAATATACACATCTGTGTCTTTGTAAACCACATATTCAAACCCACACACACACCCACACACATTTCAAAGACGGGTCTTTAAAGTAAAGTATTTTAGTATTTTTTTGTATTTTAAATAAATAAAAAGTATGTGGATGAAACTTTTGTTGTAAATTACTTGTTTGATTGTCCCTAAATGTTGTTGTTGTTGCGTTTCACACACACCATTGCATGGGCTGGTCACTTAGAACAGCAGAAAATGCCTACCATCAACAGTGACATATAGACATACAGCAACCTATGTGCAACATGTCAGAAAACCAGTGCTGTGTCCCAGCGGGGCTGAGTACCCCTGTACCCTCTATATTGCCATAGACATTGTGGAACACTAATACATCCTGGTACTATGGTATATTTTCCTGCATGATATGTATGGTATATATATGGTACACATACTTGGTATATTACAATACAGTCACTGAGCACTAAAAGTTTGATCAGTTTTGATCCTTTGCACGTGCACGTTTTATAATTACCCTACGTGGAAATCATTTCGTACTTTGAATTAATTTTTAATTTAATTATAAATTATTCCTGCTCTGTCTAATGAGGTATGTAGGTCACCTGCTAATGAAGATCCATGATATCAAATGTGTATAAAAAGGGGAGTCAGATTCAATGTTGTGGAGTGCTTGGACTATCCTTGGGCTTTGTTGTCTTGAGCAATAAAGACCCACAATTTTGGCACCTGGAATCCATCTGTAGTTTTTGAGAGAAGTGTTTTCCACAACAGTACATCCTGATACGAGAGTACATGACCAGATACCCAGAAACCTTCCCATTGTGTTCCATTATTACCCCAAAGATCATTAAAGCCCTTGTCCAGCTGTTCTTCATCCCTGGACAGATCCTCACAGACCAAGGGATGAACTTCATATTGTGGCCTTCAGTGCCAGTTGGGCATCACAGCCATTCGGACCAGTGCATACCATCCACAGAGTGAAAGCATGGTGGAATGATTCAACCAGACGCTGTAGAATATTATGCAGAAGTTTGTGTCACATACTCGGAGAAAATGCTGACATGTCTCTAAAACATGTTCCTTGAAGGTTGTGATAGTCTGGGAGTCTGAGAGCTCGTTCCACCAGGAAGGAACAGAATAGGTGAATGTCTAAGAGAGTGTTCTGGTACCTTCTTGTTAGGGAACAATCAGATGTTGGTTGTTTACAGAATGTAGTTGGTGGGAGGGGACGTATATCTGAAGGAGTTTAGGTAGGAGGGTGAGGCGCTGGTGACTGTCCTGAAGGCCAGGGTAAATATGTTGTGTTATGAAAATGATTATGAATATATGATATAAGACGCTATTGAACCATTTATAATGGTATGTCCTAGGAAGCGGCAAAGCCTGGCCTATAAAAGTGAGGCCAGATTAAGCCCTGGAGAAAGTGCTTCTCAAGAGTCGCTTTGCGACACTGGTACTTTGTAAATATTCCAGGTGGACCACTAAAACCTGTACGCCCTCCTTGGAAGTTCTATAGGCAGTCACAAAATTTTGTTTTAGGATTATGAGTAGCGTGTACTTTGCTGGATATTTGGCAAATTAGATTATCAGTTTGCACTGACCCACTGCTTTCACAGAAGCATAAACCATTGCGTAATACGAGTTTCCTTAGAGCACATGGTATGTTTGTTAATCAATTTTGTGTAGCATTTGTAAATTCATTCTTTGATTATTTGTATTTTCTTATCGTGTGTGAAGCAATATGCAGCAACAAGCAACAGAGAAAGTCAAACTGGCCATAAAACCCTTCAGAAAAAAAATATTATATAGGGAGATTACAAAGAGATCCTGCGTGACTGTTTAAAAGGTAAGCATGAGTAAGCATGTCTGATATTTCTTCAGTTTAAGTCACTTCCTCTTAAGAGGTGGAAGAACCCAAACAAACACCTGGTTTGAGTTTCTCCAATGCACCTCGCAGAACAAAAGCATATAAATGCATGTAGGAACTATTTAGTTTCACCCTAAATAGACCACCTTCTGAATGATTCATTACATTGACGTTTTGCTATGCGGAAACAAGCCCATTCTTTTGTTTGAACTATTTAAGGTGTCAGAGCAAGAGCAGTGAGTTCAACCCAGCTTACCTGGTCAAAGTCTATGTGGATAAGCATAAACATGCAAGAAAACACAGGCAAGAGGAAACTGGGCAGAGCACTCAAAGCTGTAAAAATGTCAGCGTGAGAACAGGAAACAAGGCCATGTCCTTTCCGAATAGTGTCTTTAGCAATCAGATGGATATCTGTAGATTTGATTGTTTTTAATTGTGATTTTCTGCATTGTATTTGGAAACTTTAAGGGCTCAGTCTTGTTTTTCAAATTCATTGTTGCATGTCAAAAGAATACATATTATTCAAAACATGTCAGGCTTTATGGACACCATGCTGTCAGGAATAATTGCAGTCAGTTACGCATATACGATAGAACTCTGTGGTGCAATAATGGGATACTGTAATCTACTGATTTGTAGATGGGTTTATGACTTTTTTATTTGTTTGCAAACTCATAAACTAGTCAGAAGTATTTTTAATGGTAATAAACAGAATGTCACACGAAACATTGAACTCTCAACATTCCTTAAAATGAACTCTGTACAAGCAGAAACCGTTAAGAGGTCTGTTTTAGGGAAGCTTACTCAAATTTTTTATTTGCTTTTGCAGGAAGTAATGATGCGCTGTTGACATCAGTAGGGTTCTATTTGATGCATAAGAACCTCTGTGATGTTCTGTAATCTTACAATAAACCTGCAAGGAATATTTATTTCAATGGTGATACTTTTATTTATTTCCTGGTAAAATAACATTCTGATGTTCAGTTTTATGAGATTGGGGAGGCCATTTGGTTGACTCATTATTTCTTTGAAATATTTTAGTTTACAAATCCGAGTCAAACTGAAAAACATGCAATAGACTCCACCCATAGACACTTCAGTGACTTCTATTCTAATTCTAATGTATCTTCTCTGTTCAGCTGACAAAATGTGACAAAATGTGGTTGTATTGCAGATTTCCTTTTTTGCTAGCTGAATGTGTTTGCTTGTTTTTTTGTGCATTTTTTTTCGTTTTCATTGATTTAATGGTTTGCCTTATTTTTTGCCTCTGTTTGTGAAATCCTGTAGATTACAGACATAGGGCTTTTATATGAAGACTTTTAACCCTAACTATTCAAATGTACCATACTTGAGGACGGAGGCCATAATTGCTGTCTCGTAAAAACATGTCCCTCATTGACTGAAGTACAGATTCCGAAGTTTTTCTCACTAATTATGACATTTAAGTTCTCAGAGAAGAGGATTGTAATATTTTGAAAATGATTTTTCTAATGTAATTACTGGTGCATCTCATGGTGAGGAATACAAAATGCTTGGCTTGTTTTTTCTGTGGTATATTGCAAGGGGATGGAATTGCTTGTTGCTGTTTGGTAGATAATTTTATTAAATACTTTTATTCTACTTCTAATTTATTATTACTATTAAATAAAATCTATTTTATTTGCCATTTTAATATTTTTGTTTATTTGCAAGCTATGCTGTTTAAATAGTCTAGTTTTTGTGACAGATCAATATATCGGTCAGGTGAAATGTATCTAATTGGGGGACATTTGGCTCTTTAAAGATGATCAGTTCAAAATTTAGCATAATAATGGCCAGCTCATATTTTGTTTAATTGTTTATATAAAACCATCAGCCAACTTGCTGTCTAGATACGACCATCTGCATCAACTAAAACAATAAACCAAATAACTGGGTTTAACATATAATTTATTTTTTAGGTGTCACCAATCCTTCTAGACATCATGTTCACAGAAGCAATAGACTAGAAGCAATACAAATGCAGCCCTTTGGGCAAAGTGTGAAAGACTCTTCACTAGAAGACAGGGTATTAAAATAGAAAATGTTGCCAAAGACACACAGTTTCTGGTAACTTAACAACAATACAGTTTCACTGACATTTTAAATAAATAGCAGAATTATCAGACGTATTCACAAAGATTCTGGACAATCAGAAACCTAAAATGCCCCATGGAAATTATTACTGAAAAGCTCTCCAACTTCATATTGTGCTGGAAGTGCAACGCGCACATGTTTACATATCTAAGAGAAAAGGACTGTTAGCTGACTAGTTTTATTGTTGAAACGTGTCCACTGAAGGCAGACCCAAAGAATTGATGAGGTCAAAAAGGCTGTTGTGGGAAATCTGCAGGCTAACATTATCATACTGAAGAGACGACGCCCCCTCTATCTGAGCTCTCATGTGAAGTTCACGGCATATCAGTGGTACGACCTGTAAACGAGAAGTTATTGCACTCAGATGCTATAAAAAAACTGCTGTGGAGAAGGTGTACTGTGATATTTACCTTGACAACAATAAGCTTTCTCTCCAATGGCTTTCCATCAGGAAGTTTCTCCCCAAAGCACAGGTAGATGGTGTAATCCGGTGACCCTCGTTTGTTCTCTTTAAAGTCCATCAGATCTGAAACAAATGTTGACATTTAGCAGACGCTGTTTTTCATTTGCAATGGAACAACGTGTGTCATGCCAGCATGTGTGACATGCTGATAAACACAAAAGAATGTTGCTTCGTCTCTACATTTTGTATACTTGTTCTGAACGCTTGTATATTTCATACCTCTTAGGTACTTATCAAAGGTAAACAGTTGCTCCCTGAAGTTCTGACGTAGTTTCCTGGGTTCTGGATTCTGGATCTCAGAGGGGTTGCTGGTGCTGACGAAGACGTTACACTTGTCCTGACGGAAGCCACAAATGCCATAGGGGGTGATTTCGAGTTGCAGGCCCCTCTGAATGCTGTCGAGGATCCGTTTAGTGTACTGGACCTGTTTATGGTCAATCAGACGTTCGGTGGATGGGAAGCGTATGGGCTCTCCCCTCAGGTCAGACGGGTCACACTGGTAGTGAAACTGTACGAGTGGTGAGCTCAGGCAGGTTTTAAAAACCTCTGTTCTTCTGTAGTTGATTGAGATCTCCAAGTCAATGATAGATGGGAGGTTCTCTTGATACACTAGAAGCAACAGATTTTAGAGTTTCACTGTTGGTGAATATTGAATGTTGGTTAGATGGATATTAATTTGTGAAAGGATCAGCAGTTATGCACAAAGCACAAATGTTATGTTAGTTTTGAAAACATTAAACGGCGTGTGGGGTTACCTGTAGTGTAGGGTTGCTGAACTGGAGGAGGTGTGTTATTCTGCAAGTAATGCACATCTGAGTTGGGGGACTCAAAGTAGTTGCTTGGGGTGACCTGTATGTTTTGTTGCGAACAGATCTCCCATGGCTGAGACTCTGTCAGATAGAAGGAGAATTGTAAGTCTTAATCTCGTCAATGGCAAAGCAAAAATGGATCTTTCAACCTAAATGTCCTCCATAGCAGGAAACTAAGCAATACAATGTTGTGTCTACAATAAAAATGGTTTATTCATTATTGGAAAATTCCTTTTGTTTATTATTTAAAATAACTTTTCTGCAAGAAAAGTGAGTCACCACCATGATGGCGGTTTCCAGGGCATTGCTATGGCTTTAATTGTGTGGTAATTAGACTGTAACCATGTGACTGACCAATGTCAAAAGTGATCACCCCCACTGTCTTCATCATATTTTGGTTTTGATACGGTTCAGATCCCTCTTAAGTAATTTTTAACCAGATTAATGGATCAGGCAAAAGTCTGTATGCTTCGAAAAATAATAGGACTAATAATAATAATAATAGGAATAATTACGTCCTATATAATGTGTGCTTTTGCAAACACCACTGAGTAAATAGTCTACCTGCATGTTGCTGATTTAGATCCATAGTATCCATCTGGTTCAGCAAGTCCTGCTGTATGAGACAAACGATGAGATATTATATTCATACAAATGTTACCTGAATTAATATTATATATAGTCAATGCTAGTCAATTGCCAAGTCAAATCTATGGTCTGTCTTCCAAATTATCTGAAAATATAAAATTTTTATTTAGGCCTAACATTCGACAGATGGAAATCATAAATTATAAATTTAAAAATTACCTCCATGTCTTGAGATATGTAATCTGTTGTATTGTACATCGCAGCAATGAATGTGGGCTGATTTTGAACTGGCTCTATATTATTCTGTGTCTCTTGGTGATCTGAAATTAACACGTTGATTTCATTGTAACAAGTGCTGCTTATTGATTTCAGGTGTATGCATGCACGCTTTTCTGTGACAAGAAATGAAGCGTTTAACTCACTCTCTGAACGGATGATGCAATAGATTTTGTGGGGGTCAGCCTGATCCTTTGAGTGATCTTCAAGCATCTGGAAGTTCTTCAGACTATGTAGTGCACAACGGAAATTTGTTTTCCATTTTGCTTTGTCATTAGGGTACTCTTGGATCTTTCCACTAACAACTGCCCATTCCTGTAACAGACCAATAGACAGTGGTGAGACTGTGCACTGTTATATATATAGCCTGTTATGTAAATGATTATTTGTATAACTTTTAACTGGTTTCTTTGGAGTTAGCAGAGGTTAAAGCATTAAGTGTACTTTGTTTTTTATACTTATAACACAATTTTGTACAACTGCGCATACTCTGCATGTGTAGTCTGTGCCTGTGCCTGGAATCTTAGGGCACACATTAGTGGGGTAGTGCATAGTGATAGCAAGGCCAAAGTTATAGGTACTTTGCTAATATAGGTACGTTGCTATACTAATAAAATGCCAAATGCAAGAATGTAATGTAAAATTTCATTTTACAAGATTAAAGAAGAAACAGAACAGACAGAAAGGTAAGTAAGCAAAAATTAAGCAAAAATAAGCAAAATGTTAAAGGACACCATAAGAATTTGTATAAAGGTTACGAGAAAAATGCATTTATACAACTTTAGTTTGTAACAGTCATTTGCTTCCTACGGCTGTCTACAGGCAAAGCTATTATAGTGTGCATGCATCAACTGCTTATGTTCAGTCAAATAGCTTTTAGTTTAATAGGTATAGTTCAACTGTACACCAGCATATACTGTGAGGGTCCTGGTTTCCCTAATTTGGGTTTTTAGCCAGGATAATGACTCATGCTGTGTCTTCTGTGATCTGTGTCTTACTTGCCTCTGTGTGGAAGCACATGGCCATTGTTTGTTTATTGTGTTTGCCATGTGCTCTCCTGTCATGAGTCAAACCCATGCCCCTCACCTGTCTGCTCTCATTACCATCCTTGTTTGCCTACCCTATTTAATGCCCGTGTGTCTGCTGTCTTGTGCTGTTGTAGTTTTCTCACTGTGTTGTGTCATGCTTTGAGTCTTGTGCCTTGTGGGATCGTGCTTATGAGAAATCTAGTCTTTGTTGTTTTTTGTTTCTGCCCCCTTCTGTGAGTTTTTGTTTAAATAAAGATGTTTTTGTTACGACTGCCTGTTCCTGGGTTCTCTCCTTCACCGTACTTGACATGTACACATAAAAGGTCTTAAACACTAGGCTTCAATAATCCTAATGGTAAAAAGAACAAGGTATACATATAGCTGCATGCAGATTAAATGGTGCATGGTTTGGTCACAGCAAACACCCCTGGTGTTAAAAGGGAAAAGCAGTTCACATGCTAAGGGTTATTAATAACATATATTTTATTTTATATATTTTACACAACATTTTATTTCACATTTAAATGTATGCAAACGGTTGCCTATATACAATACATCATTATGGCAGAAGTAAAATAATGCGACTGTAACGCTGTAAATTACCTTAAATATTTTAACATCCTCGTCCCCGAGGTTTCTTCGTCCATTGTGTTTCCAGGGGATCCGAAATATGTCATTGCCGATCATGTGCAGTCCCTCGTATTGGCCGCTTTCCACCTGCTCTATAAGCCACGGGCCAAACTGAGGCTTACCAATGACGCTGCTATAAACGATAGAGGAAGATAAAAAGGAGACGTCAGAATGTCACAGATAGCTGTAGCTCATAGTGTCAGCTGTGTACACAACGCACTGTAATTATTTAATAAGGAAGACTAAAGTCTTATAAGGATATATATATATATAGATACATTTATTGATAATTTATCACGTTTGTTAATAAAGTTAATATAGTTTTTCTGCTGTTTCAAAAATTAAATTAAAAATCAAATATAGTATGCAAATGCATAACTGTATTGTAACATGCATTAATTTTTACGTAGGTGAAGTCATATTTTTATAAAGTAATATAAAGTCATGTATTTGTTTTCAAACACACACACACACACACACACACACACACACGCAAAGTGTTACCATAAAGCATCTTTACATTGTTATACACACGTCATTATACACATTTGTGTCTTCGTAAACCACATATTCAAATCCACACACACGATGATAACGAATCTTTAAAAACCTAGAGAGCCAGTTACGTACAACCCATATTCACCAAGCTAATGCCAAAAATGCTGACGCGCGATTATACGTCTACACAAGAAGCGTTAAAACGCACATCGACACTTGCGTTGCGTTTCTGAACGCGAGAACGCTAACGCGTCGTATGATTAAGTCGTATACAAATGCATGTATACACTCTTACCTTCGCATTGTTGACATGCTTTCTGATGCTGACAGTGTTCCACTTAGAATTGTTTGCAGCAGGCTGATCGCTGTCTTGTGTTTATATACTCGCGAGGTCACACAGGGACGTTCTCTGCTCATTGGGAGGAGTCTAATGCTTATCAATGAAATTCCAAACTTAGACAGCGATTCACTTTCGAAAACAGATGACGTTGCCCTAATGTGTATTGCACTATGATGTTTCCGGTCTGGGGCAAAGTTTGCAGATGTGAGTTTCAGATGAGAAATCTGCCACTCAGTTACACAATTTTTTGTAACGATAAGATTTTTTTAACATTGGTTAGCTTCATTACTAACAATTAACAATCTTTACAGTATTTATTAAATTTACTCAGCATTTACTGATACATTTTTAATCAAACGTTATATCTGGTAACATTAGTTAATGCAATGAACTAACGTGAAAGAACTAGCTATTGCAATAAAACTAATAAATAAAACTAATATTAGTAAATGGAACCTTATTGTAAAGTGTTACCTTTCTGAGGTTACTATTATTTTAGTCATGGCAAAACTGCACAGGAAATTTAATTTGTGCTCTGTAGACTGTTACTGGAGAATTACAGTTGGCCAAGAAAGGCATTTAAACATGCCCAAATTCAAATGTACCAATGTTATTGAATGAAATAACAAAACAAAAATTTACAGATTATAGTTATAGAGTCAGTTACAGAGTCATAGACTTTTCATAGCTAATATCATGGGAAAGTTCTCCTCCATGGGGAAGTCCCCCTGTAGGCCAGCCTACAGTATTATATTATTCTGCAAACATTCGTACATTCTATCATTGCATTCGAATTGATTATTTAATTAAACAAACATTTTATGGCACTGCACATTCCACAGAAGATATATAAATACACTCAGACCATGACTTTACATGTTGCCTACCGTGCCTTTAATGACTAAACCATGAGACCATTTTAGTGTGAAACTAATTATGGGTTGGGCCTTGGCTCATATTTCCTTTATCTGCATTTTACAGTCTGTTTAGGTGTTTAGCTACCCCTTTGGTCAATATTAAAAAAGTAGAAATTAAATTTAAACTGTGACCATATTCATATTGGTCCTGTATTATAGAGTAACATGGAGTTTCATATTGATTGGGTTTTATCAGAGATTAAGTTGTAGGTCCTTGGGCCAGAACTGGGAAGGAAATGTTCTTAAAGAATGAATTAAGATTCTTAATGATTCTTAATGAATTATTAAGGTCAGTTGTGGTCATTAGAAACCATACCATTCATATAAGAGCTTTAGTTGCTTTTTAACAGTTGTTGTCATTACAATACATCAGCACTATAATCAGCACTTTGTTCATTCCAAATGTATTTCTTTTACCATTCTGTCAGAGATGGAAATTCAAGTGCTTTTATAAAATTTCGCTTGAATGTAGATGTGCATGCGTATGTTAATTGGCAGTGGAATAAGGAAATGAATCTCACTCTAACGGGTGCACTTCTCTATACAAACTCTCTGGAAGAGCTTTCCCCTCGTGTGGGGCTGTTGACCTAATTTAGCTGCTCCTCACTTAAATCAGGCAAAAGTGTTTTCATATCCTCTTTCTTGCTATTTCATGAAAAATAGAGAGAAACTTGCACTATTTGTGGCTGCAGAGAAATAAAAACTATTCAATGCCCCATCGCAGAAACCACATCTGGATATGAACAAGATGCGCTTGCACTATAAACTATAAATAAAATATAATTTAAATATATATAAAACACACACACACACACACACACACACACACACACACACACATATATATATATATATATATATATATATATATAAAATGTTCTAAACAAAGACAGCCTTTTCAGGTTCGTTCAATTGTTTACGTTCACAATAGCTAGTTTTACTTTGTCCTTTACTGCCCTCTTGTGACAATAACCAATCAACAACAATCAACCTTTAAAAATTCGTAGTGTGCTAATATTTTCCAGGACTAATGCTTTAAACTTCATTTTAAGTTCCATTTTCATTAATTTAGTTCCAAACCTACAGGAATGTAACTGAATTTTAAAGCATTATTCTTGGGTTGGACCAGAAAATATTATGAGCAAACTAATGTTTGCAATGCCGCTATTCACCAGCAGAGAGAGCAAGAGGGCTGCCGCCTCTACCACTACACCTGCTACCGCTAATGTCGCAAATACTACTATAAATAGTAATTTGTGATTGCAGTAATGGAGGTCTTAGCATGGAAACAGCAAGCAAAACTAAACAGCCACTTCTGTAGTACAGGATGCATTGACATTAGGTTGTTTCTGAAACCTATATTACCCCGTATACTTTTCTTAACTGCATGCTCTTCACTTTTAATGAAAGACTACTAAACTGCAGAATGCATGTAGGCATCTATTATCTAGTAATCATGCCAAAAAGTAAGCGGATTATAAAGTACAATAAAGAAAAAATATATTTAGTGTTGTAATGTAATTAGTATTATAATATTAAATATTATTATAAGATGCAGCATTACGTTTAGGTTACTGGTTAAATGTTGATAATGTTAACAAAATAATAAAAGGTAATGAATTAGAAAAATGCAAAGAACAACGTGTTCTTACAACATTGGATTGAACATGCCAAAAGAAGGGTGTGCAAAGGACAAATCGAATCTAAACTGCACTTTTGCAAAGAATCATTGTTACATTCAACGGCATCTTTTTATTCTGCACATTTCTGTGGTTCTCTCATTCAGGTTTAAAAGTGTTTGGATCCACCAATAGGCTTTCAGTCTGGAGATATTTGGATGTAAATGAGCGCACAAGCGCGTGCTGGCGGAGTGAAAGCGCCTAATTGTTTATTGAGCTCGCGGAGCCACGCGCCCGGCTCGCGGAGCATCACCCCGTGAGGGCGGAGTCTCGCGCAAGAAGTGTGCGTCTTCAAAAGGGGTGGGGTGTCGGACGCGTGTTGAAAAAGCCGAGGGCTGCCAAAGTTTGTATCAGATCGACCACTGATACGCGGGGCAGCACGCAATATTTTCGGACCACAATATCCCCAATCGATCAAGCGAAGGGCACAAGAGTCGTGCGTTGCCCGTTTATTTGTTGTCCCGAGTCATTTGTGAGACAGTGGATTTGTGCAAGTTGCAGTGCACCTTTCCGAAAGGTTCACCAAGAAGATGGATACTTCAACAATCACCGCAACTCAGTTCACGCAAGGTGCATGCACCTTTGGGAACGCAGAGAGATGCGCGTTGCAAGAATGCGCGTTGCAAGAATGCGCGCTCTTGAGCGCAAACGCCAGTCAAACCAAGCCGAAGGTGCTGAAAAGACAGCGCTCCAGTTCGCCAGAGCTTTTGCGCTGCAAAAGGAGACTCACGTTCAACGGGCTGGGATACACTATCCCGCAACAGCAGCCGGTAGCGGTGGCGCGACGCAACGAACGCGAGAGGAACCGCGTCAAACAAGTCAACATGGGATTCCAGACGTTGCGTCAACACGTCCCAAATGGAGCGTCCAATAAGAAGATGAGTAAAGTGGAGACGCTGAGGTCTGCTGTGGAGTACATCCGCGCGTTACAGCAACTGCTAGACGAGCACGACGCAATCTCGGCCGCGTTCCAGTGCGGCGTACCGTCACCGACGGTCTCGAACGCGTACTCGGCTGACCCAGAATCACCACATTCGTCATACTCCTCAGATGAAGGGAGTTACGAGCACCTGAGCTCTGAAGACCAGGAGCTACTGGACTTCACAACTTGGTTTGATCGCTACTAGTGAGAAGTCCCAGCCATGCTCTCCAAGGGACCTTAATGTGCTTGATTAAGAGCATGAAACCCGGCCTGAACTTTTTAATAGAGACTATACAAATGCTGCTTAGCTGACTCACCAAGGCAGCAGTTTAAGGTGGATCTGGGCTGGTTGTAGGTTTAAACCCCAATGGGCTTGATAAGCTTCTATATGTGCTTGATCAAAGCACTTAACCCCTGTCTGTCCCTATAGTAAAATATCTGCATGCCGCTTTTGAATGAAAGTGTGCTAAATGATTAAATGTAGATCTGAGTCCCCTCTTTTCAACAGTGCCAAATTTCCCATTGCTGCCCAATACAAGTCTGCTCAAGGATATTACAACTGTCATGACTGCTGGATGGACTCATAAGTGCAATTGTGGGCATTATATGTTGGGGCAACTGATGTTTCTGCTTAATGAACAAACTTCCCAAGTCAATTCCAAGAATGTCAAGCTGATTGGAATATTGATTATTACCTACAACCAGCTACCATGTGTGCTTGAAGACCTGTTTTGAAATTTGTATTATAACGTTTTGGATTTTTAAAGATGAAGATATATTTTTATAAGTGGAGCACAAGAAATGTAAACTGCCTCTTTGTGACAATGAGTTAGTTTATTGTAATAATAACCATTCGGTTTAGATCAAAGTTATTATAACACTGGAGATCGTTTGATCTGTTGACCTGTATTTATCAAAATTAAATAGTTTAGATGTAGTTCTTTCTGTTAAACTATTGATGGCAGATTTTTGCAATGCACTTGTCCATTTTAGTAGCCAACGTGTATATAAATGATTTTAACAAATATATTTTGTGGAAAAATGTTTTTATGAATAAATTTGCTCTATTTATACACACATGAGTGTTTCTGGCTGATTTTAAACTTTAGAATCTGTTTTGAAAGTCTCAGTTTCAAGAAACCTAGTTATTCAAGACTAGTAAGGGGGTTTGTTTTTAAACTAAAGTCAAAAAGAAACAGGTTCCCTGTTTGGCAGGTGATAAAACAATCCTATTGGTTTATTATCATTGGGACGACCTCTTAAGACATGGGTTGTTTCCATTATTTATATTAAAGAAATAGAAGGGTTTGAAATAGGGCAGGGCCAATTTGTGATGACAAAGATGGGTCGAAATTCGTATTATCCGCTGGCGATCATAATAAATGAAGTTTTATTAACTAAGTTCAGGAGGAGCACGGTCATGTAATCCAACCAATCAGCACGCAACGACGCATATATATAGCCGTCCTTCACCTCCGTCACATGACAGTCTCGCAGCATCCCTCCACCACCCC